>SKCR01017735.1:0-240567 GCA_019454045.1 Zanthoxylum bungeanum
ACAATAGTTGCAAATTGCTCGTTGTGAACCATCTTCTAGGCGTTCCAAAATAAAATGAATTTTGAAAATATCCGAGGACCGAGCCTTAACTTCTCTTCTCCGTGATTGTGCACTGAAACTAGGGCGCGCTCTCTTGGGTTGGCATATTTGACATAATGTTCTCAGATGAGCTTGCCATTTTTCGTTTGAGAATTAGGAAGAAAAATAAGAAAATTGAATAATTGCGATGCGAATGATAACAAATTAACAACTAAATGAATTGAGATTGAGAATAAGAATATAAGATTATAAGAGAATTGTATTGAAGTAAGATTGAGAATAAGAGATTTATAGAAAATGAGAGAGTTGAGAATTTGGTGTGATGAAATTATGAAAATGAATCCTATTTATAGAATTTTAGAATTTTTTTGATACCAAAAATGCCCCTAAATATAACGTTTTATTACCGTTATTAGGGTACATTAGTAATTTATATTTTATATAATAAATATAATTTAATTTTTTAATTTTTTTTTTATTTGGGCAGGGAGCTCATGCCCCCCCCCCAACGGCTACTAGCCGTTGGGGGCGTAGGGTTCCTGTTGGAACCCTACGGTTCCAACCGGAACCGTTCGGTTCCGTTGGAACCGTCCCGAACCGGTGGAACCGTACGCTTCCACCGGTTCAGACCGGTTTGAGTTGGGGTGGAACCCCAACGAACCGGTCCCTTCCGGTTCGGTTCCGGAACCGGTTGGAACCGAAACCTTCCGGTTCCAACCGGTTCGGTTCCGGTTCCGACCGGAACCTTGGCCGGGTCTAAGTTTGTAAATAATTTTAATTACGTTCTATAATAATAGTAATTTACTTTCTTACTTTTTACAGTTTTTACTATTCATCATGAGGAGGTAACTTCCCCAGCTAGGGTGAAATGTAATTCTTTTTACTGTTACTATTTAGATTAATCTCTCTTAAAAATAATATATTCACTATTTAAAATATTGACTTAAAAATGATACCGCCAGATTGGTCGGTTGGTAATTCATTTTAATCTGGTTTAAACCTGACTAATCAAGGATACCGCCAGATTGGTCGGTTGGTAATTAAATTTTCTTACCACATATATGGCAGGTTTATTTTGGTTCCGCCTTTATGGCTGGATTGGACTTAATTTGACTTAATCAGGTTACCGCCTATATGGCTCGTTGGTAAAATAATCACAAGTTAATATATTATATTAAGGGAGATATCTAAATAGTAAATAGTAAAAGTTGATCCTTTTACCTTAGCATTTTATTTTATTTTATTTTATTTTTCAGCTATTACTTTATGTCTTTTACTTTTCATCATTTTTACTTTATGTCTTTTACTTTTAAGTTTTTACTAGCTCTAGTTATGTGTTAGTTATCTGGGGTTGTGATGAATTCTAATATCACCGGTTTATAAGGGGTTATTTTTATAGTTTGGGTAATTTAAAGGTTTGCTTATTAAGTCTTAAGCTTAATGCTTCTTGTTGTCTGATCACCAATAAGATTGATGTGGTAAATCTAAAATGAACTAGACATAGGGATTTTAGGTTTCAGCCTTAGACTTAATAGCCCACGATCTTCCTTGAGGATAGATAACCCTTTAATAGATTTCCTTACAGGATAGACATATACCTGTCGGGCGGGGGTAGCCATAATTGGAACTTAAACTTAATGAATCCAGATAATTTGGTTGACATAGACATATGGTTCAATTGGGTTAAACTGGGTATTTGTGTCTGACCATCGACAGAGGCTTTTGCATAATTTAGTGTTCCAGGTTAGTAAACCGATTTATTACACAAACATGAAATAACCACTTCATCTTTTATATGATATTAGAAAGATTCACAACCCTAGATCTTTGAGTCTTTTGTTATTCTTTAGTATTTTCTTTTGTTTATTTTATTTTATTTTAATTAAGGAAAACGACATTCAACCATCCAATCAAACAATCATTCTCTTCTCCCTTAATTAGATATTTGTAAATAAATAGATTCAATAATTAATAACAATAGTAGGAATTAAGTCCTCGTGGGATCGATATTTTTATACTACTTGAACGATACGTGCGCTTGCGTTATACGTGTGTGTTTACGCCGGTCAAGTTTTTGGCGCCGTTGCCGGGGGCTTATTTTTCTTGAGTTATTAATTTTGAAGCTATCTAATTTACTTGTATCTAATTTTCTTTATTTTTATCTGTAATTTTTATTTCTTTCTTTTATTTCAGGTGATTAAAAAATGGAACATTATTGGGAGATTGAGAGATCACGAGCTTTACTAGAAGATACACCCCAAATCTGGGAACAACAGTCCGGTTTTCTGAGGCCTGTTGTCCAGCCCAACAATTATCACTGGATGCCAGAACAAGCAATACCACATTTGCTCAACAGACACAATGGGGAGATGTGACATATGTATGGTAACCACCCTAGAGATTATTGCGAATACAACTACCATCCAGGGTGGCAGAGCTATCAAGATCCTTCATGGTATGACGAGCCATCACATTTCACAGAACCATCATATTTTCCATCTTATCCACCATCTACCTACGATCTTCATCAACAATCAGAATCATCAGAAGAAGATCAGATGATTGACATGCTCAAAGATTTGTTCAAGAAACGAGATGAAAAGTTGGATACAATGCTTGAAACATTCCAGAATCAACTCGAAAGTAGTCAGAGACAATCAGCATCTATTCAGAGGATGACAGATCAAGTGAGACAATTAACAGAAAACCAGAGCTACATACCTCAAGGACCATTTTCAGATGACACTGATGAAGCCTTCGAGTACCAAGCATTTCACGATGACACTTTAGAAAAAGAGAAGGCTGAACAGTATCAGGAATCTGAGGTATCAGTTCAGAAGCCCAAACCAACGAAGTCTCTATTTGACTTTTATTATTCAGATTCTGACGAGGATGAAACTGATCTATTTGTACCAACTGCACCAACAACGGAGGATCAAACTTTCAATCCTCAAAATGAAGATCTTGGAGAATGTTTTACCATAATGTTTGATGAAGATCTACCTGAACCATCCATTCCAGTCGTATCAGAGGATGAAGACCTAATGTCAGACACATCTTTACATCCTCAGGCAGATACTTATGGAGCATGCATTTCACAGATGACAGATGAAGAACTGAACAGGGAAATTTTAAAATTCATCTGTGAAGAAAAGGTGGAGCAAGAAGCAGAGCAAATGAAGGAGAAATTATCAGACCAAATTGAAGATCTCAGGCATTCAGGAGAAACATCACTGTTTTGGGGAGTACAATTCGAAGATATCACCCAGAAGCTTGACAGAATGAAACTTTCATTCAAAGTCAAGCACCATACGAGACCTCCTGATTTTATTTCTTTCTTTTCAGGAACCATTGGAGCAACAAAGATTAAAAAGGTGGCACGAGCACTAAATGAGACAAAACTCTTTTTACCACCTTACCGTTGGAAGAGACCCTTCAAAAGCAACGCTCACGGGATTGTCTTTAATCGGAAATCCAAAACGACATTGAAACCTCCTTAACAGATGGATTTCAGTCACGTCTGGCTGAAGACGAAAAATTTAGCGCTAGCAGGGAGGCAACCATGCAATTTGTTGTAATTTCTGTTTTCATATTTTGTGTATACATGTTGTAGAGTTTTTAATTTTGTGTGTTATTTTTATAAGGAAAAGCTCAATCAAAGCATAAGACAGAAGGAATGGTGTTTGGCAATCACAAAGATGAGAACCAATTCATTAGCGATGGCTGAGTAAGGAATGAAATCTTGAGACGCATCCTAATGGATTTATATACCAAACGAGTGGCGTATTGCGTACACAATTCCGTTGCCTTAATTATTGCTTTGATTTTCTTTTCTGTTGTAATTATCTTTATTTTCATAGACAGGATCCAGACTTTTTGACATTTCACGATTTCTTTGTTTTGTTTAGCTAACAAACGTCCTATGGAAGATACTAGTGCTATTATTACTCACCCTTTTCAGGTACTATAAATTCAGCCCGTCATTGCACTTTTGAAGGCATCCAGATTTAAGAAAGAAATATATAAAAATGGAAGCCACTTCAAGAAGACGAGTTGAAAACATATGTATGTTTTGCGGTAGTAGTGTTGGTGTTAAGCCACAATACGTAGAAGCAGCACAGGAATTGGGTCGAGTCTTAGCTGCAAGGAATATGCACTTAATATATGGCGGAGGCAATCTTGGACTTATGGGGATCGTTTCAAAGGCTGTACAGGAGGGAGGCAGTCACGTTTTGGGAATCATCCCAAAATCCTTGGCAGAGGAAAATCTTATTAAACCATCAAACAGAGAGGAACTGATCGTGCCAGGTATGTCTGAACGATTGGTAGAAATGATTAACCGTGCTGATGCTTTTATCGCTTTGCCAGGTGGCTTGGGCACATTAGAGGAAATTTTTATAGTGTTATCTTGGGCGAACTTGAACATACACCAGAAACCAATTGGGTTGTTTAACGTTGATGGATATTATGATTTTCTTTGTGTGTTTCTTGATGATGCCCGAAGAAATGGGTTCGTGTCAAAACCTTTAAA
Source organism: Zanthoxylum bungeanum (assembly GCA_019454045.1). Lineage (NCBI taxonomy): Eukaryota > Viridiplantae > Streptophyta > Magnoliopsida > Sapindales > Rutaceae > Zanthoxylum > Zanthoxylum bungeanum. The sequence continues at coordinate 4,571 of SKCR01017735.1, forward strand.
AGAACTCATCTTCACTGCCAGAACTGCTCCGGATCTAATTGACCAACTCTTAGCCTATGAACCACAAGTTGACCCTATCATTTCAAAGATAAATTGGTCCGAGGACGATCGTTGTAAGAGGCGTCGGATTAATCTGGATCTTAACCCTTAATTTCCTGTAGAATTTCAGTTATCCATGTATTATCTTCTAAACTCTTCTTCTACTGTTTAAGACATTAGAGGACAATGTCTCATTTAGGTTTGGGGGAGGGAATTAGTTGATTAGTATCTTGTTTTTAGTTTGTGTGTTATTTTTAATCCAAATTTTTTCGAAAAATACAAAAAAATGAAATTTTTTTCAAAATTACAAAAATATTTTGCTTTTTTGTGTTGACTAAAAATGTGAAATTGGTAAGAGATAGCTGAGTAAGGAGTTTCCACTCCTGAGACGTGTTTCAAACCTATTTCGGAATAAGTTAATTTTTTTTATTTCCTTTTGAATTATTTAATTTGTGAATTCTCCATAATACTAATTAAAATGGATGTTCATATGTTCAGCTGACATTTATTATCAACATGCATAGTAACATACGGACATGAACTGTAATTGAAAAGTTTGTAATATTCAGTGCTCTAGTTTAATTGGAGGAAGCATATAAAAAAACAATGGAGTAAAAAAAAAAAATATGAGATCCGAGTTATTAAGTCTGTAAGGGTGTTTTAACACCTAGTGCCCTAAAACCAACTGGTTTGGGAGTCACTGGCCCAAAGCTCGCTACATGGATCAATGATGCTGCAAAAAATATATATATCTGAAGTCTGAGTAATTAAGTCCGTATGGGTGTCTTAACACCTGGTGCCCTAAAGCCAACTGGTTTGGGAGCCACCGGCCCAAAGCTCGCTACATAGACGGAAGATATTATATATAAATAAATAAAAATCAAAGAAAAAATCCGAAAAATCCGAAAAATTATTCCATTGCTACAAAAAGGTGTGAATTCTGATAAAACTTTAGGACATAAATATTACTCTTTTATCAACTGCACTTATGACTGTTGTGGGCAAAAATGAATTGTTTAATATTTTGTTTGTTGTGTACATGAAGAATAGTAAATATAATCGGAGAATTTACTTATTCGGTAATTTAGAATGAAACAAAAAAACTAGTAACTTGGAGTAGAAGTTTCACCTGATTAGTCACTAACTTCTTTATTCTCTTTTCTCTTGTCTTTTTTCTTTTGTGTGCATTAGTTTCACTACCATTTTACTTTTGTAAAATGTTTGTGGGTATCATTGATGTAAACCCTCACGAGACTACAACTCATCCACTAGGGACACCTAGGGGTTTAAAGGCTTGTTGCATACGCTAAATGCAACCGTGATCCCTACGAAAGTGGCTTAGTTAAATTTTATTATGTTATTTTATTTTGTGTTTTGCTCGAGGACTAGCAAAATGTTAGGTTTGGGGGTGTGATGAGTGGTAATTATATCACTATTTCTCACTCATTTAACCTAATATTTTGTATAGTTTCTTGAGTCTTGTGAATATTTTGATGTGTTTTGTGTTATTTTGTAGATAAATAAAGTTTCAGGACACTCTGGAGGTGATTTGGGCCAAAATAGTGAAAATTGGACGAAAAGAACATTTTGGTAATTTGGCGCGTCGCGACGTGCAAGGCCTTGGCGTTGCGACGCCTAACGTGCGCCGGGTCCACGTGTCAGAATCTGAGAAAATTTTGAGTTTGCTAACGTGCGCCGTACCACGTATCACCATCACAACCGATCTACTATCATGCGTCGTGACACGTGTCATCATCCTACGGTGCCGACAGTCACCATCGCCATATGTCGCCACGTGTCACTCCACCTGTCAGACACGTCATCGTCCACATCATCAGTTGACCGAGTCAACATGCCACCTTACCGCCACGTCATCATCAGCCAATCACGAAGTGACACGTGTCGCAATTATATGGTGTCGACAATCACTTTGCCACGTGGCGCCACGTCAGCGCCACATCAGCATCAATCGTTGACTCACTTATCCTTATCTGACACATGGCGGATAAGAATATGAGCCGATCAATCAGAAGCCGCCACGTGTCACAATAATTGAGCTCCAACCACATTGCCACGTGTCGCCTTATCACCTTATCCAGAATCTGAAACCGACGAACCAGAGCGTGCCACGTCGACAGAAGCTGGCGTAGCAACGCCAAAGGCCTTGGCATCGAGACGCCCAGAGCCCACTGAGGCCTATAAATTGAGCTCGAGATTTCAGTTTCAGTTGTACCATTCTCTCTCACTTCTTTGGTGTAAAGAGGGAGTTTCTCTCTCTAGTTTCTTTTAGTTTTTAGTTTTGTAAATAATTTTAATTACGTTCTGTAATAATAGTAATTTACTTTCTTACTTTTTACAGTTTTTACTATTCATCATGAGGAGGTAACTTCCCCAGCTAGGGTGAAAGGTAATTCTTTTACTGTTACTATTTAGATTAATCTCTCTTAAAAATAATATATTCACTATTTAAAATATTGACTTAAAAAGGATACCGCCAGATTGGTCGGTTGGTAATTCATTTTAATCTGGTTTAAACCTGACTAATCAAGGATACCGCCAGATTGGTCGGTTGGTAATTAAATTTTCTTACAGCCTATATGGCAGGTTATTTTGGTTCCGCCTTTATGGCTGGATTGGACTTAATTTGACTTAATCAGGTTACCGCCTATATGGCTGGTTGGTAAAATAATCACAAGTTAATATATTATATTAAATGAGATATCTAAATAGTAAATAGTAAAAGTTGATCCTTTTACCTTAGCATTTTATTTTATTTTATTTTCAGCTTTTACTTTATGTCTTTTACTTTTCAGCATTTTTACTTTATGTCTTTTACTTTTAAGTTTTTACTAGCCCTAGTTATGTGTTAGTTATCTGGGGTTGTGATGAATTCTAATATAACCGGTTTATAAGAGGTTATTTTATAGTTTGGGTAATTTAAAGGTTTACTTATTAAGTTTTAAGCTTAATGCTTCTTGTTGTCTGATCACCAATAAGATTGATGTGGTAAATCTAAAATGAACTAGACATAGGGATTTTAGGTTTCAGCCTTAGACTTAATAGCCCACGATCTTCCTTGAGGATAGATAACCCTTTAATAGATTTCCTTACAGGATAGACATATACCTGTCGGGCGGGGTTAGCCATAATTGGAACTTAAACTTAATGAATCCAGATAATTTGGTTGACATAGACATATGGTTCAATTGGGTTAAACTGTGTATTTACGTCTGACCATCGACAGAGGCTTTGCATAATTTAGTGTTCCAGGTTAGTAAACTGATTATTACACAAACATGAAATAATCACTTCATCTTTTATATGATATTAGAAAGATTCACAACCATAGATCTTGAGTCTTTTGTTATTTTCTTTAGTATTTTCTTTTGTTTATTTTAATTAAGGAAAACGACATTCAACCATCCAATCAAACAATCATTCTCTTCTCCATTTAATTAGATATTTGTAAATAAATAGATTCAATAATTAGTAACAATAGTAGGAATTAAGTCCTTGTGGGATCGATATTTTTATACTACTTGAACGATACGTGCTCTTGCGTTATACATGTGTGTTTACGCCGTTCACTCATAAAGAAAAATTTCAATGCAATTAATTTATTTGTGACAGAGATAAATATGAAGGATTAATTTATCTCATTAATTTTGTCACAATATTCTGGAATGTAATTTTATGGACAATTCGGCCCCTTGTTTATAAAGAATAAAATTACATTATAAATGTTATTTTACAAGATAATATAAGGTGTATCCCAATGTGAGAATTGCTTATGAGTTTAATGGAACTGCAGCCACCAAAGTGACATTTTTCACTGAATCTTTTAAGTGATGAAGGTCTTGCATGTTTTAGGGATGTTTATATTTTTTTATGTGCAGTCTTCTGTCCAAAGATGTGGATTGTATATAAATTTTAGAAATGTTACATATGAGACATATGGTTGGGAATGGACTAGTTTGAGTGGTTTATTCACCCAAAGATGGTAGACTTACGAGGATTGGATAAGTTTCTGAATCGTCTTATATGAAGAATTTTTAATTACATATTGTATATTCTGCCCAAAGGTGTTTATACAGTGATGTGCTAAAATTCTTGGTATAATATTCTTTTATGACTTGGAATATTCATTATCTTGTGTTGTGCTTAAACTAAAGAATTGCATTGTTATTTGTTTTTCAATCACCTTTTCAGTTAACAACAACACTATAATTATAAAGATGTTGATTGGCTCCAATTTTAAAGTGTGGAAGAGAGATGTGCAGTTGGTTATGAAATTAGCAGATATAGATCTTGCTATGACTACTCCTAAGCCAGCTGATATTAATAGTTCCAGTACTGATACGGATAAGCAGCTGCATACAGTATGGCATAAGTCAAATCGCTTGTGCCATTTGACTATAAAGAGATCTATTCATGAGCATTTGCTAAGTGGTCTTCCGAAAACCTCTATAGCAAAAAATTTCCTGACAGCAGTATCTGAAAGATATAAAATCTCAATCAATGCAAAAATTGGTACCCTTCTGAAGCAATTATACTCAATAAAGTATAATGGTAACAGAGGTGTTAGGGAGTACATTTTGATGATGGTCCATATTCAGAACAAGCTGAAAAATCTTAACATTGTTCTTCATGATGCTTGCATTATCCATCAAGCATTGAATACTCTGCCTACAGAGTTTGGTACAATTGTAACTACTTACAATTCAAACCGTGGAATGTTAATGATTTCATTGCCATATGCGTTGCTGAGGTAGAGAAACTTAAGGCAGGGCATACGGATACAACTCTAATTGTTTCTAAGCCTCGCAAGAAAGGTAAGAAAACTAAATTTTCAGCTTCTGGTAATGTTCAGAATTACAATAAAACTGGTCAGAAAAGTGCTTTGGGTGGTATTAAAGGTGTCTTTAAGAAAGAACTTAAATGTTTCTTTTGTAAAAAGAAAGGGCATAAGAAGTCAGAGTGTTCCGGGTATAAAGTTTGGTTAGAGAAACATGGGCATACAAGTAACTCTTTGGTTTTTGTTGTATGTGAATCCAATTATGTTAATGCCACATCCAGTTCTTGGTGGCTTGACAGTGGAGCAACTAATCACGTTGCTTTCACATTGCAAGGATTCATAAACAAGAGGAAACCAAATAAGAATGAGTTCAAGCTCGTAGTTGGCAATAATGAATTGGTGGAAGTACATTATGTTGGAGATGTTTGTTTAAAACTAGACTCCAATTATGAACTTGTTTTGACAAGTGTTTTGCATGTACCATCTTTTAGACGTAACTTGATATCAGTATCTGTACTCGACAAACAAGGTTATGATTTTGAGTTTAATACAGGTTCTGTATCTGTATATTTCAACTCAAATAAAGTTGGCCATTGTGTTTTGTCATACGGTTTGTACAGTCTCTTTTTGGCATCAAGTGAAGTCTATTCCAATTCATATGATGTTGAACAAATTGCCAAAAGACCTTTAATAAAGGAAAAGTCATCCATGTTGTGGCATAAAAGACTTGGCCACATTTCTAGGGAAAGAGTAGAAAGGTTAATAAAGTATGATATCCCACCTACTCTTGACTTCAGTGACCTAGAAACATGCGTTGACTGTTGTAAGGGTAAACTGACCAAAATAAAGAAAAAAGAATCCACTCGTAGCTCCGATCTTTTACAAATTATTCATACAGACATAAGTGGACCTTATTCACCCATAATTTGCAATGATAAATATTATATAACATTGATTGATGATTTTTCCCGATATGGATATCAGTACTTGATTAAGGAAAAGTCTGAAGCCCTTGATAAATTCAAGATCTTCAAGACTGAAGTTGAGAAACAGCTGGGAAAAATTATCAAGATTGTTAGGTCTGATCGGGGTGGTGAGTATTATGGTAAACATGAGGTCAATGGACAAATAAAGGGACCGTTTGTCAGATACTTAGAAAACTGTGGAATAGTAAGTCAGTTTACTATGCCAGATAGTCCTGAACAAAATGGTTTGGCCGAAAGGCGAAATCACACCCTTCAAGAGATGGTAAGTATGATGTCTAGAATTAATCTATCAGACTTCCTTTGGGGTGAGGCAATTAAAACGGCCTTATACATCCTCAATAGAGTTCCAAGTAAGTTTTTTTCTAGAACTCATTTTGAAATATAGACTGGTAGGAAACCTAGCATGAGTCACCTCCGTGTTTGGGGATGTCCTTCAAAAGTACGCCTTTATAATCCCACTGAAGGTAAGTTGCAATCCAGATCTACTTATTGCTATTTTATAGGATACCCTGATCATTCTAAAGGCTACAGATTCTACTATAGAGAATGGGGTTATAGGATTGTAGAATCACAAACAGCTAAGTTCTTGGAATTTGATGTGGCTGATAAAGATAATCATACAGAAATCTCAAATCAAGGACAACAGACCAGTATTGTTCATATACATATACCCATACAGTCTGAGACCTTGGAACCTACACCTGCAACTAATCCAGTTATGGAGGAGGAACCCATACAGATAAATGAGGTTCCGCCATTACAGGATATAGCTGTAGAGGTTCCATTAAGAAGGTCAACCAGGGTAAGGCAGTCTGATATTCCCTCTGATTATGAAGTTTATCTAAATGAGATTGATTATGACATAATCCACTATGTTGATCCAACAACTTTTAAAAAAGCTGTTTCTAGTTCTCAATTCGATCTATGATGGAATGCAATGAGAGATGAAATGCAATCTATGGGATATAATGATGTGTGGGAGCTTGTTGAATTACCTGAAGGATTTAAGAAAGATGGTGAAGATCATCTTGTTTGCAGACTTAAAAAGTCTATTTATGGTTTGAAACAAGCCTCACGTCAGTGGTACCTCAAGTTTGACAATGTAATCTTCTCTTTAGGCTTTGTGGAAAGTAAAGTTGATAGATGAATTTATATCAAGATTAGTGGGAGCAAATATATATTTCTCACTCTCTATGTAGATGATATTTTACTTGCATATAATGATCTAGGAATGCTGCATGAGGTAAAGCAGTAATTGTCTAGACATTTTGATATGAAAGATCTTGGAGAAGCATCTTTTGTTCTGGGTATTGAAATCCACAGAGATAGAACTCGAAAGGTATTAGGTCTCTCTCAGAAAGCATATATTGAGCGGATACTAAAGAGATTCGGTATGCATGATTGTAAATCTTGGGATGTGTCAATTGCTAAAGGTGATAAATTGAGCCTGGCACAGTCACCTGAGAATGAGGTTGAGAGAGAGTCCATGAAGGCAGTGCCATATGCTAGTGCAGTCGGAAGCCTAATGTATGCACATGTATGCACTAGATCTGACATTGCATTTGCAGTTGGTATACTGGGAAGATTTTTATCTAATCCCGGAAAGGAACATTGGACTGCTACCAAGAGATTTTTTATATATCTTAAGGGGACTAAAGATTACATGTTGACATACAGAAAGGTTGAGAATCTTGAACTAGTAGGGTATACGGATTCTGACTTTGCTGGTTGTTCAGATGATAGGAAATCTACCTCAGGATATGTGTTTATACTAGCAGGTGGAACTATATTTTGGAAAAGTGTCAAGTAGACACTAGTAACTTCTTCCACAATGCAGGTTGAGTTTTGTAGCATGTTTTGGTGCAGCGTCACAGGCTGTTTGGCTACGAAATCTCATTAAAGAATTGTCAGTTGTTGACTCCATTTCTAGACCTATAAGGTTATATTGTGATAATCTTTCAGCTGTATTATTTGCGAAAAATAATAAGAATATCACTGGGTCAAAGCATATGGAGGTCAAATACTTGACAATTAAGGAGCTAGTTAAGAAATGTGACATTATTATATAGTATATCGGTACAGATGATATGATTGTTGATTCTTTGACCAAAGGTCTTAGACCCATTGTTTTTGTAAAGCATGTTGCTTGTATGGGTTTGGTAAAATCTTTTGATACCTTAGGTTAGTGGGAGGCATCATTGCTCTACGTTATTTTGTTTATACATTTGTACATGTATTTTGTATTTTGCAATGATTATCTATAAAGTGCATCTTCATTGGAAGATATTAATGTTTATTGTTTGATATATCATTGTGTGAAGTCTTCTGATGTGTGTCAATCATAAGCATTGGCTTGGGGCATAAAGTTATAAAGCCTTGTTGGTATGTCTTGTGACACATAAAGTTTATCTCTGGATAATAAAAGACATATATGCTTATATTTAAGCCTTGATTTCTCATGTGGCCTGGGCTGCATAAGGTAGAGAAATTGGTGACCGATAAGAGAAAATAGCACATGTATTTTAGATCATAAAGTGAAAACTATTGTATCTTACTGCTCTATCACATCTTGTTCATGTCGATAAGGTTGTTTGACATACGTGATCATGGAAGGGACTATGTTGCATTATAATGTAGGTACCGCCATGATTCTATATCTACGATCTTATTGGACAGAATGGTATACTAGAGTTGTTTCTTAACCAATTTTGGATTCTTAAAAGTTTCTTAGCATTAAAACATCCACAATTGATATCGCCCAAGTGGGAGAATGTTAGAATATTTTATTCTAATTATGGGCTTATATTAATTGTGATACATGTTTTAATATAAAACGCTAAGATAATTGGTTTTGTAATAGAAACTGTGAAGCCCAATTGTTTGATCTAATAAAGTGGGATGCATTCTATATTATTTGATGTGTGGATATTAGAGCGGGCTCTGGATTTGTTATTGGCTTTTGATGAGTGAGCCCATTACACTCCATAAATTAGTGAGCTAAGGTCTCACCCCCACTCCCCTATATAACTTACTTAATAAGCTTCATAAAGACTCTAGATATTTCTCACTCTCTCCCTATTACTTAAATGCATTATTTGATAAGCTTCACATATCATCATCATTCAGTATATATAATGCATATGATGGGCTATTGCTATATGTGTGTGAGATTGCCGTGAGCAATCATAAGGAAATTAATTAAGGGAGAGAGAGAAATTGAAGCATAAGGAAATAGCTTCATAAGGAAGAGAAATAAGGAAGCTTAATACGGAGAGTAAGTTTCTCACCATCAAGAAGTGGGGAGCAGATGGTGATCTCCTCAGTACAACTATTCAACAGATCTACAGAAATTTCCGCTACATATATGAATTCTAAATAAGATACGCTCCCTGGATTATCCGATTAATTCATTTAATTGTATTCTAAGCTCTTGTGTTAAAGGTTCTGTTGCAAATAAATTCTAACAAGATATTCTAATACAAATTTCAAATATGCTAGTAAAAGATGAGTTTAGTTGCAGCAGAAGGTACGTCAATTTAGAGTCATTTAAATACATAAATTGTACAATTGTAGCACATTCGTAGAGGTCTAAAACATAGTTTATAAAACATAAGAGAACATGAAATTTTACCCTATTAGGACTTCAAAAATAAACAAAATTTCTCTATTCACTACAAGAAAGTATACTTTTTGTGGTGACTAAAATTAATTTTTATCGACGAAATACTAAAAATAATAAAAATTAGTGACGAAATATAATTTCACCGATAAAATTAACTTTTAGTAACGAAATCTAAATTGTTTAGTAGCGAATTTTATTTCCCAACTAAAATATTACCTTTAGTGACGGAAATTCATTTCGTCACTAATAGTGAATTAGTGGCGAAAAATTTCTCATTAAAATTCAATTTTCTTATAGTGATCGGTGGTGAGCACAAGCAGCTTGACACCTTGGCATGCTCCTGTCATGTGTTTCAAATTCAGCAAAACATTTTATTTATTTTTCATAGATCGTTTTCAAATAAAAGTCCTAAAAAATTAACCGAGCAAAAGGAAGAAGGGTGGTCTTGTACGAAAAGGAGAACCACTCAATTTTAAAAAATAAAAAATTCCCAATTTGTTTCCATCGTTTTAGGAGTAAGCCCGACAAGCAATTATAAGAATATTCTCACACCCCCAATAATATCCCTCCGCCCTACCCCTACCCATCATAATCATTGATTGTGCTTGTGATTTGATTATACTTGAACACCCTTTAATTCACTTTTAATTTTAGTTATTGTAAAATTTTAAAGATCTAATGATCCCCGATTAATGAGATACTTGAGACTTATAATTGAGAGAGAATAAAAGGGCATTGTATTTTATACTGCGTTTATATTATAAACAAACTCATCAAGGCCGTTCGAATTCAAAAAACAGCTTTCTTAAAAGGTTATCTAGTAATGGTATAAAAGAAAAGATTCGGTAACTCTATACATCTGATGCCATGTTGGAGTCAAACGTTTCATAATGCAATTCAAGAACACGATACCTTAAACAAAAAAATTTGTTCACACTTCACACCACCACCAACACCCACAAGTGAAGCCTCCAATAAAAGATAAAAGCAGGTATTATCATCTTTTTGACATTTTATTGGTACATGTTTGTTAGATCTATGTTTTTTTTTTAGGGATGGTTTCAAAAACAGCAGTGGTGTTGCTGATTGGACTTCTGGGGATGGTTTATCTGGCAACACAGCTGCTTCCACCATCACAGATTGATCCTGCAGGTGGGTTTGTTGTTGGTGATGATGGTCCTGGTGAATCAGCAAGAGTCAGGCTTAGTGATGGGAGGTATTTAGCTTATAGGGAAAAAGGGGTGCCCAAGAATGAATCTAATTACAGGATTGTAATTGTTCATGGGTTTGGAAGCTCCAAAGAAATGAATTTTCCTGCATCCCAAGTACTAACTCTTTCCTCTTAACAACCTTCATATTGAAATTTTGTGATATGTTTAAATAGTCAATAGAATTGGATTAAAAGAATTTGTTTGAATTGATTGAATTTTCAACTACTTGTTATCAAGATTATTATGTTATCTCAGCAGGACCATTGAATTTTGATTTTGACATAATTTAGAACTGTTCTTATTAAGGGTGTGTTTGGAATTGAGGTGGTCTGACTTTTAATTCCGATGTTGTGGGACAAAACCACTAGATGTTTAATATAAGTGAGAGGGTTACTGGTAAATATTAGCTGCCAAGTAAAAGTGAATGTTCACCGAACACTTAAAAGTAAAAGGACAACAATCACAAACATTGTCTAAATACTTTTCGATTTTCTTTCTCAAGTAATCAGCATAATTTGAACATCATGTATTGAAAGAAGAAAAAAGCATTAGCATAACAGTTTGAATTTTGAAAATGTCTAGTAGTGAATTTCACAGTCCTTAGTTTTCAGGAACTAATAGAAGAATTGGGGATATATTTTGTGCTATATGATCGAGCCGGTTATGGACAAAGTGATCCAAACCCCAGGCGGACTGTCAAGAGCGAAGCATATGATATTGTTGAACTTGCTGATCAGTTACAACTTGGATCCAAGTTTTATGTGATTGGAGTCTCAATGGGGTCATATCCCACCTGGAGTTGCCTCAAACATGTACCACACAGGCAAAAACACTCAGAGACTCTTAGCAAACAGTTTTATAGGGAAATTTTGTCATCAATTTTGATACCTACCTCAATTTTTTTTTTTGCAGGCTAGCTGGTGTTGCTCTTATAGTCCCAACCATCAATTACCAATGGCCTTCTCTTCCCGGGAGTCTGATTAGAATGGACTACAGGAGAAGGCTTGTTCGATGGTCACTATGGATTGCAAAATACGTTCCAGGACTACTATACTGGTGGGTTACTCAAAACTTTGTCCCACCAACTTCGGTCCTGGAAAGAAATCCAGTATACTTCAACGACAGAGACATCGAAGTCTTGAAGATGACGAAAGGATTCCCTATGCTCACACGGGTAACTACATACACTACCATAAAAACAGGCAAATAATTTAAGTTTTAATTAAATGCAACTCTTGTCTAAAGGAAATGTTTCCACCGACAGGGTAAATTACAAGAACGAAGTGTTTTTGATACTCTTCGTGATGATTTTGTGGCGGGTTTTGGTGATTGGGACTTTGATCCACTGAGGCTAAGTAACCCATTCCTCATAATGAAAGCTCTGTTCACATATGGCAAGGTTATGAAGATAAAGTTGTGCCTTTTCAACTACAAAGATTCATTTCAAGAAAACTTGGCTGGATTAAATATCATGAAGTTCCCGACGGTGGACATTTGCTTGTACATTACAACGGTTTGTGTGATTATTTTTTAAAATCATTATTGGTAGGAGAAGAGTCGGTAGTATTTAGACCTAATGCAGCATAACTTTACCTTGAATTTGTGACATTCTTTTCATTATTCAAGATGTTGATAATGTAATTAGATTGGGTTTTAAAGGGTGACAATTGCCTGCTGCATCAGATTGTTTTTTGGAACAATCAAGTGCAAGTGAAAATAGACCATTCTTTCCACTGCTTTTGTTTTAAATTTTGGTTCCAAAGGAAATTGCAGGCCTTGGGGAAACTTCCATTACTGCACTTTGTGATTTTGAAAATAGAGTTATTAAAGGTATCTCTGGTTGTGAGTTGTTGTGCTTTCAAATAGCACTAATGTAAATTTTAACCACTAGTTGTCGAGTATAACTCAATTGATTACTAAGATATCAATCAAACTCTCACAAAATGTATCTCACATTACAACTGTTTCTCTCACTCAATAATGATGTCTCACTCACACATTAGCCCCAAGTGTATCCCAACACTCAGATACAACAAAGATTGAAGATGAATTTACCTAATAAAGAACAAGCTCCTCAAATGAGCTAATACACAAGTCTATGATCAAATTTGAGATTGATTTTGTAAGTAAGCAAGTTAGAGCTCAAGAATAACTCTCAATGATAATGAATAAATGAAGTTCTAGGTGTCTCAAAAAATGAATCAATGTGTGTATTTATAGTTTCAAGCAAAAATTAGTAGTTTAGACTCATTTAATTTGAATTTTTTTTTAGTTCAAATGTTCATATTTACTTTAAATATTCCATAATACATATATTTGGAACATATGTCAAATACTTTATTTGACCAAAAAATTAATGTGTATTTAATAAAATCAAGTATTTAAACCAAATTCACATTAACTTGGAAATGACCGAATAGCCCCTATGCATGTATCTTTTTGTTTAACCGTTAAACAATTTATAAATAATCAATATTATTTATAATAGTTGCCCTAGTGCTCTACGAGTATGTTTCATTAGTGAGACTCTCTAGATTCAGCAGTATCCGTCACGAAATCAAATTTCGTGTCCATAATATACCCACCCGTAAATTATGACGACCACGGATAAACTCGTTGAATCATACAGGTCGAGGTCATCGCATACGTATAATCCTTCCGTCACAGGTATTCGGATTATCCCAGAGATATAGATAAAAACGTCAAATCTCTGTTGGTATAATCCCGTCGATAATTCTATTAGCAATCTCTTAATAACACTCAAAACTAACTTCTACAGTGTACCACAGGCCCATGTATTTAACAGATTGCTAATTGCACATTGAATACCTATGCTCTATACAAAGAACTGGCGGATCCTATCTTGATATGCACATGATATCAAGAGGATCAGTCCACACCCAACGAACAGGCGGAGGTCTGATCTTAATAGATCGGTGACGTGACTGCCATCAAAGTGTGGAGGATACCTCATACATCCACAGTGGTATCTCAAATCTAAGGATCACTATACTCACTCAACCCGAGAAGATTCCTATTGACGTTGGTGTACCATCTATTAGGAAATCTTCGATGAGTCGTTCAGTGTTTATCCACTATAAACACCTACACGTCTATACGAGTCTCCCTAGACTCATGGTTCATTAGGATAGACCATCAGACCAAATTTCGATATACGATGAAAACTGGTCTCAGCGGATTTTACTAACCGACCCGTATTAGTAAATCTTGACCAGGAACTCTATTTGATAATATACTTCTAGTAGTGTCACTTCTCAATGTCAATTACAAACTACTTTGTAACTGTACACTACAAAATATATTATCGGTATTTTTCTAATATATACATATCACTAAATCATATTTAGTTTCAATCTAATCGTAATTAGATCAAATATGTATATAAAAGCAAGAGGTATTACCATAAATAAGTAATATTATGGAAAAATGAATTGTTCGTATTCATGAAACGGACATAAATACGTTTCGGATTGGCACTCTGAGCACCAACCCTAACAATTTCTTCCATTTGCTCTAGTGCTAATCCACGGTATCATATACACATCTAAATATGTATCACATACGGATGGTTCTCAAGAGCTGACCTTTCACTCAAAAGGTAGGCAACAACAAGTAAGCCTGCTATAACATATTGAGTTTGTCCAACAAACCCAAAACATTTCCCTTAACTAGCATCATTCATATTTTGTATAACCTAAGTTATACATCAATATGAGTCAGATGTAATATCAATATTGTGCTATAACTACTTAATTGTCCAAGTATTTAAGGATCAGGTCTAAAATACTATGCAAACAACCGCATGCACAACACCAATATCAAAACTTCTAATTTATAAGGTCACTTTGTAACTTCATAAGTCAATACTTCATAAGTTACAATTAATTCCAATTACAGAGTAGAATCATTCGTGACACTCCCACTACATCTTTTCTGCCTATTTTATGATGTAGACCATCTAACATCATAATTAGACTCAAACTAATCAGACCGTCATGGTTGCAAACTATATTCTCCATGAATAAGAAACTCGTTCTTAATATCTCAAAGATAACAAAGAACTTGTTTTAGACACATCCTATGGTCTATAGCGTATCAAAATAGTTTGTAAAAATTACGATTAAATTGATGTCTTTTAGTCGTATATAATATAGTATTTATTATGCCATCATCCTATTATGCATATGATTGACTAGACATTCTAATCAATTTCTTTTTCGACAAATGAATTATCATTTACGAAGGATTAATACTATATACAAGAGACACATGAACTATCAAACAGTTATACTAACTGTCAAACAGTTACATTAACTGTCATATAGATAGTCTTGATGTGTCCTATATTAGATCATATCTAGTGCACGACTAATGGGAGTATCTCACAAGTCTCTTAGTTTTATATTATATATATAAAACTTTATATCGAATATAACAAATACTACTCCCACTGCTTTCACGGAGAAAAGAAGACTTAGGTAAATCTTTTACCTCATTAACATCTCATTATTACATTAATAATGATAATGTCATTAGGATATATAACACTAGAAAGAAATATGTACGCTCCCACTTACCCTACTAACATAAATGTATTTTCTATGCTTTGATAAAATCAGACAATCTGATTGTTATCAAAATTAGAAAACACAGATTTCCGGAAAGCTTATCTGAGTCTACAATGGGCTCTATAAGCTAGTATATCAAATTGTGATCTTAGCAGAATACAAACTCCAAGGCCATTCTAGAATTAACTCTTTACACAAAGAAATCATAATGGATCTCTTATTCAAAGAAACCATTCAGGATCGCCACTTTGCATTCTTTAGCCAAAATATATAGTTTAATATCAACATTAACAAACAGATCTTTAATTGTTCAATTAGTATGACTAGACACAAGTTTCCTAAGAATCTACGATAGATTACTGAGTATATACTTTCTCACTGTCATACTATAAAGGTCAAACCTTTAATAAACTCAATTTGCTTTTACTGCACAAATAATTTACAAATTTTATGAACGATTCCTAACGAAAGCTTAATCAAGTTTAAAAATTGATCGTAGTAAGCTATGAACAATCTTAGATCTATGGTCTAATCTAACTTCCATAATCGATATCAAATATCGCTCCCACTATAAGTTATAGGATAATTTTCTTCGATAAGAAAATATCAGAACCATTAAGTATCAAATACTTTGTATATGATTCTCACATCCTATTAAACTTATACGGAAGATGTCTTAGGGTTTTTCATCTTATTAATTACGTAGTTCCATTTATAGTTTATCACTCTCATAATTAACTTTAATAAGTCAAGTATTTTCTACAATCGTTAACATCTAATGTTACACACCAAGTAATAAAACAATTTTATTACTCGAGATCGTAGAAAAGATATTCCATCAAATAAAATATAATATTCTATTAAATAGAATAAATGATAAATTTTTACTTGTACCTCTGAGGCGCAAGTACTTTCAATTATATAATTATTATACAAAAGAAAGATTCAAATCTCAAACTTTTCAAGATTCGAATTTTATACCTATATATATATCAAATAAGTAACTGTAGAAACCTATTGAACATTAATTAAAAGGATGAAAAGTGTTATTGGAGCATATCCCCAATAGTATTGAAACTAATTCGGTAACACTCAATATCAGATGAATCAAATCATAAAAGATTCGATTTCTCTCACTGACCAATTCCATCACAATGGAATCGTAGAAGAATAATATTGAGTAAGAATCATATTCATTGAATAACCTTAGAACTAATTGACATAATTCATATGTTTGATCATATCAAACATCTTTGAACAATTCAAAGACTCACGATGAATTTTAATGATATAGTTTTTCAAAACTTCAAATCGAACATCTTTGAACCAGTCAAAATATTCTATCCGTGTTTCATCAGAAATATATTAAAAGTTCTCGAACCATTCAAGACGTTCAATATGTGTTCTTTTAGAAACACGTAACTAAGTCATTACAATTCAATAACTAAGTTACGAAGTAAAGAAAACTATCCAAGTCAATTTATAATTCATGAAACTACATACATTTAATGTTTTAGTTTAATAAATATGTGGTCCAATGACGATCATTGGTTAAATGAGATTTAATCACTTCCTGAATACAATATTCATTAAATAGATAAGGATATGTGGTGTGATCTCGTATCAGACCATCCTTTACCATAAAGAATAAGTATTTAATGCTTATGTCATAAAATCTCATAAAGCATTGTTCTAAGTTATTTTGTTAACCGAATATTTTTCTTAATGTTTATCTCTGCATCAATGACACTACTAGTCATTTTAAAATATGTAATAATTGTTTATAAAGAACAAGTAACTATCCAATAGTCACAAATTATGATATCAAATATCAAAACAATCATTAAAAAATATTTTAAATAACTTGACGGGAGATCCGATATCTAATACCTATAGTTGTCGTATTGTGAAAATAGATATTTCCTATACACAACTATACGCATCTCCTTTCTTTAGCTTTATAATTTGCCTTCAACTATTCACAACAATTGCAAATAATTAATTAGAAAATTGTGTCAGACAGATTGCCTCTAAAGGTCACTAAAGCCAAGAAACGTCATTATCAGATAAACAAATACCTAATGGGGTTTTCTTAATGCCAGTCAAGAATCTGGAGACATGAACTAATTCACGTCAATTCTTACTGTAAAAGAAACTATTCTCTCTAGACTATTATATCCTAAAACGGATATCTATTTAGATTATTTATCGTGTCTTAGAAACTAAGTCACTAACCATCTTGATTTTTCAAGAAAATCGGAACAACAGTTCCCGATGGTTTTAACTAATATAATAATATCCAAGTCTACTCTAAATCTAGAACCTATTCTAGAAATCTGCAACCATAAGGAAAGTCAGAAAACATATACAAATAATATGCATGCAGTGGATTAGAAGTTTTAATTCTATCAACACAATAGAATAAATGAAACATAGGCAGCAATTTTCATAATATTACACACTGCTTTAGTAATGGAATTTTAAACCAAGCAATGCCTCCCACTATTTTACGTAATACCGTAATCCCCAACCGAAAACGGGAATTCAATGATTCAATTGAATTCCATAGTGAGAAGTGGACCCTATGAATATATTTTGACTCACGGCTTTGGCACGATCTCGCATACGTATATTCATTAGGTAGACAACTCATTGTCAATCACTCACTAGTGACTCTAGGTTCCGGTCCTGGTCGTTTCTCGTTGTGACAGCTTTGGCATGTTCACAAGGAGGCGTACCAAGGTTAAACTTGTAAATGATAAATTCAAGATACTTGCGTAATCCTGACAACTTTGGCACGTTCAGGATTTCCGCTTTCGCTTGAATTTATATAGTATCACATATACATCCGGTATGGATAAATTTCTATCAACTATACCCTCACTGCTTTGGCACTTTCTCAGATGCAACCATAGAACATATATCCAAAAACTGTATTGACAAGATGGATCAAGAAATATGCATCCAATACATATTACTTTAAAACCTTATTAATTGCGGATTTTCTGCAAAGATGTTACGTATTTCATTTAATCAAATTAAATAAATCCAAGCATGAATAAAGAAAGGAAAAAATTAAACATTGAATTTAAAGGCATATTCATATCATGTGTTGAGGTTCAGACCTCGCTCTGATACCATTTTTGTTGGGGTTTTTGGCAAAATACCTAGGTTACACAGCGGAATGCGAGAAAATCAAATTCTTCCCATTTCTTTGATTTTTCTTGGGTAAATAAAATAAACTTATTTATTTTAATAACTCAATACTCAAAAACAGAAATTTTTAACCCATAAATCATAATTTCAGTAAATTACTATACAACCCCAAAACTTTCCATTTTAATAATTTTAGTCCTAAGTTTTTCAAAACAAGCTTAGGTGATTTCCAATCACAACCAAAATTATTTGTACATCAAATATACATTAAAACAGAAATCTGGAAAATTTTCCAAATTTTTCAGTAGTTACGGAAATGCCCTTAAACTTTACATTTTGATCATTTTAGTCCTAATTTATCAAATACATAATTAGGTGATTCCAAATCACTACCAAAATGATTTATACATGTCTTATACATGAAAATACAAATTGCAATTCAAGAAAATAATTTTTCCCAAATTGACGAGAGGTCCCTTAATTTTCCAAGATTTTCAATTTGGTTCTTTTTAGTTCAAAACATGTCAAGAACAAATCCAATCAATCCCAAATTTAATATACATCATATATACATCAAATTACAACACATATATGAAAAGCCCTAAATTTGGAAAGGTTTATGAACCCTAATTTTAAAATTTCCTCAAATTGACAAATTACACCAAATTAAACAAATTCAATACTTTAATTCAATCCTTACCACACCAAACAAGTCTCACCACCATGAAACAACTCAAGAAAAATTCTAGGTCATTTATGAGTGGCTAAGCAACTCTAGAATTGCAACCAAATCATATAATGACCAAAAGTATGCTTATTAACCATTAATAATCAAACTTTGTTTATATACATGCATACATCTTTCATTCATGCTTCCAACCATCATATTACAAAACTAAAAGAGTAGGGAAACAACCAAACATCATATGTTAAAGCTTGGAACCCTAGAAATATTTTTCTAGTTGAAAAGGAATTGGAAAAAACTTACAAAAGTTTAGGTTTTCTTCAAATCTTCTTCTTTTCTTCACCTTTTTTCTCTCAACTCTCTTTTATAATATTTTTGAAAGCTTAACACACAAAGTTACAAATGAAAAATGAAACCCTTAAATATGTAGGGTTAGGAACGGAATTGGGCATTTTTGGAAATAAAAATTTGGTAATTTTTAATCAATATTAAAGAAGCCAAATTCAATTTTTCTACCTTTTACAAAAAGTAAAATACATGTACACTAATCATATTTTGTCATTTAAAAGCATAATGATGATAAAGATAAATGTATTTAATTATTCTAATTATTTAACAATTAAATAATTAGATAATTACTTAATACAAATATCTATATATCAAATTTACTTTAAATATTCCATAATACATATATTTGGAACATATGTCAAACACTTTATTTGACCAAAACATTAATGTGTATTTAATAAAATCAAGTATTTAAACCAAATTCACATTAACTTGGAAATGACCGAATAGCCCCTATGCATGTATCTTTTCGTTTAACCGTTAAACGATTTATAAATAATCAATATTATTTATAATAGTTGCCCTAGTGCTCTACGAGTATGTTTCATTAGTGAGACTCTCTAGATTCAGGCGTATCCGTCACGAAATCAAATTTCGTGTCCATAATCTACCCACCCGTAAATTATGATGACCACGGATAAACTCGCTAAATCATACAGGTCGAGGTCATCGCCTACGTATAATCCCTCCGTTACAGGTATTCGGATTATCCCGAAGATATAGATAAAACATCAAATATCTATAGGTATAATCCCGTCGACAATTCTATTAGCAATCTCTTAGTAACACTCAGAAATAACTTCTACAGTGTACCACATGCCCATGGATTTAACAGATTGCTAATTGCACATTGAATACCTATGCTCTGTACACAGAACTGACGGATCATATCTTGATACGCACAAAATGTCATGAGGATCAGTCCACACCCAACGAACAGGTGGAGGTATGATCTTAATAGATCAATGACGTGACTGCCATCAAAGTGTGGAGGATACCTCATACATCCACAGTGGTATCTCAAGTCTAAGGATCACTATGCTCACTCAACCCGAGAAGATTCTTATTGACATTGGTGTGCCATCTATTAAGAAATCTTCGTTCAGTGTTTATCCACTATAAACACCTACACGTCTATACGAATCTCCCCAAACTCATGATTCATTGGGATAAATCATCGGACCAAGTCTCGATATACGATATGTACTGGTCTCAGTAGATTTTACTAACCGACCTGTGTTAGTAAATCTTGACCCGGAACTTTATTTGATAATATACTTCTAGTAGTGTCACTTTCGTCAATTACAAACTACTTTGTAACCGCGCACTACAAAATATATTATCGAGTCTTTGTATAATATATACATATCACTAAATCATATTTAGTTTCAATCTAATCGTAATTAGATCGAATATGTATATAAAAGTAAGAAGTATTACCATAAATAAGTAATATTATGGAAAAATAAATTGTTCGTATTCATGAAACGGACATGAATACGATTCGGATTGGCACTTTGAGCACCAACGCTAACAATGTGCACATGTAGAGGATTAGGGGGACGACGATACGTAACGCCCCCAGATCCTAGTTCTGGACTAGGGATGATAGATGCCCATAAATCCTAATTTCAGAGCTTGAAGGGTAGCATAGATCTGCACCCCCAGTTTTAGTTCAGTGGCTTGGGAGACAGCGATACGTAACGCCCTAAGACCACTAGTTTCAGGGACTGCGGTGGCATGCTTTGGGGGACGACAATATGTAACGCCCCAAAGTCATGGATTTGCACTTCTGGCTCTAGTTAGGCGTATGGGGGAACGACGATACGTAACGCCCCCATGCGTCAAGTTTGTTAGAGACATATCAGTTTTTAGAGATCCAATTTTCAGAAAACCAGTTTTTCAGATACAAGTTCTCAGGACCAGATTTTCAAAGTAAATTTGAGTTAATCTTTATAGAAAAGTTCAGACGATGAGATTTTTCAGAAAAAAAAAAAAAAGCTCAGAGTTTTCAGACAAAAAGATATTTTCTTATGAAGCTATATCGTGAATTTTCGGTTTTAGAACCAAATGTTTTATAAATGTATTTTAATTTTTTATCCACTCACTTAGATCATACAACGGTCTAACCCCACTCCTAGTTTTCTGGTTTTGCAGGTATTCTCGGAGGACGAGCTCAAGAGGACGTATACTGATGCAGTCACTAGGGTATGGAGTCCACCAGTCCACCAATTCTGCTTTTACTTAGTAACCGAACATCTTACCTCAACAAACAATGATTGTTCGCGAAAACGGTAGAGCTTGAGTTAATTTTAAAAAATGATAATAATAATAATAATAATCATGTTTTTACTTAGTAACCATATATCTTGCCTCAGTAAGCAGTGATTGTTCGCGTAAAATGGTAGAGCTTGAGTTTGTAAAAATAATGTGTGAATAAGTTCGATTTCAAAGCCTCTCTAACTCGAGTAATTAAATCTGTAGGGGTGATTTAACACCTAGTGCCCTATGGCCAATTGGTATGAGAGTCATTTACCCAAAGATAGTTACATGGGTTAAAGAGAAAACTTAAGGGAATCAAACATTTTTTTACTTCTGATATCCGAGCAATTAAGTCTGTAGGGGTGTCTTAACACCTAGTGCCCTAAAGCCGTCTGGTTTCGGAGTCACTGTCCCTAAGCTTGTTACAAGGGTTAAATATGTATTATTTAAAAAAACTATTTTGTATATAAATAAACTACAATTGCCAAAATGTGTGAATTCTGATATAACTTTAAGACAAAAATATTACTCTCTTTTCAACAAAACATGTGAATATTGTTGGCACAATGAATTGAATGATATTTTCTCTTATGGGTGTATGGAAGAAGGGTAAAAATTACATGAGAATTTATTTTTTTGATAATTTAGAAAGAAATAAAATAATTATTAACTTGGATAAGAATTTATCTTTTTAGTTTTTGCTTAAATAATTAGGAACTAGTAATAAGCTTATTTGCGGTGTGATGAACAGTAAAAAGTGTACATTTAATAAATAAAAAGTAATCATTTTACACTTATAGTTTCATTAATCTCCTTAATTTACCACATTTGTGAAATAATAATTAAATTTATGTTTTATATATTTTTATTGTGATTTTTATTTCTTATGTAGGTGAAATAATAATTTAGATGTATAACTAGATAAATGGATGTGATATTTGGATTTTAGATGCCATAAACATAAAATGGTGTTCTAACAGTGTATAATTTCGAAAATTCCAACCTTGCGTAATTTTCTTATTTTGGCCATAATATGTTACTCCGATATCGGATTGAGACAATTCTAGTTTCAGATGAAAGAAAACTCAAATATAACTTTGCTCCTTACAAAACTTTCTAATTCTGAGATTTTCAAGGCCGAAATTGATGAAAAATTTAAAGTGTGCTATGTAATTCTTAAAGATAAAAACAAAGACAAAAAAAATAAAAAACAAATAAAAGATATATATGGTGGAGGGTTGCCATCCACCTTTCGATGGATGGTCCCCTCCACATGCAAATGTCTTCAACAATTGCATTTGCAATTGTTGAAAATGAAATTGTTGAAGATACAAATCACTCTTTTCCTCAGCAAAATTTCCATGCTCTGTCTGAGATTTCGTGGAAAGCAGCTCTTGTGTGTTTTATTTTTTAAGCTCTATTGTAAAAATTTTTCTTTCAGTAATGAAATTATGTGTGTTTTTTTCGAAGCATGAGTAGTTAACTATATCCTGCTGGGGTAAATGGTGAAGCTCTTAATATGAAAATATAGATTAATCTTACTTATATTACAATATATGAATTGTAATCTAAAGATTAATATTTAATTTAAATATGGACTAATTATTGACAAACTTTGTTACTGTCTTTATGGTTGGTTTTATATATTTGACATAATTGAGTACCTAATTGGACTTGTTATAGACAAATGTTATCACCGCCTTTATGGATGGTTTTATATATTTTGGCATAATTAATTCCAGAAATAAATTAACAGTATAATAATGAAAATTTATATATTATAAAAAATAAGATTTCTCTAAAATTGAAATATTAAAAGTGAATCCCTTATCCCTCAGTATTTTATTTTATTATTTCAGTCCAATTTAAAATTGTTCATCACTTCAAACAATTCAGCCTTTTTATTTTTTCACTTGAATTATTATTTTGTTTTACTAAAACTATTCAATGTGGCTCGACCCTGGACTTACCGGGTTATTTTATTATTTCGACACTCTTATACTTTGGAGTAAAGAATCATTTTGTGAGTGTGTCAATATGTATGTATTCATATAGAGATATACCAATATGATCATGTTTTGAATAAGCATACTATATCATGTTATCGTTTTGTAATTTGTGAGTTTCTTGCCAATGGATGATGGAGTTGATATGTATTTTGTGATGTAATTGAAATGTATGTGGATACTTTTGTTTATTAGTTTTAAGGAAAAAGTACTTTGGAAAGTTTGTTTTCGGAAAGGATTCGCTTTTGTTTGATTCAGTTTTCGTTTTAATGAGATATGATATGTTTCTGCCATGGTTCTCGTACTATATTTTTGTTTATTTTATGATTCTTGAAACCACCGTGGTGCTTATATAGGGTTCTGTTTATTTGAAAATGGACCGACCCAATACTCGGTCGACATGGTCTTGTTTCGTTCATTGTTCGATTTATGCACGTGACTTGAGCAATGAATGCTTGATTTGTTAGTCCGGTTGAGTTGGTTAATGGATGATTGATATAGGTTTATTATGACATTGGTTTTGAAATTTGATTTCACTTACATCAAATTAGTTTGATGATAAATTTTAGATACTTTTGTTTATAGTTTTCTAAAAAGTGTTTTGAAAAGGTTGTCATCATATCAAGGTATTAATCATTTCCTTTGTGCAGTTGATTTCTTTATCTTAGGTTTAGGGTTTTATTTTTAGGCTATCATATAGATATGTGTTTGTGTGGTATCTCTTGCTTCATGCATATCATTTATGCCATGTGTTTCATGTTTGCATCTAGGATTTATCTAGGGATTCGTGAGTATTTCATGATTGTGGGTGCTTTGGTGCATTTTTGATACATACTTTCGAACGCCTGGTGAACACATTCGAACGATATTCATTCGAATGCCAACATCATTCGTTCAAACACTAAGCATTAGTTTTCATTTTTTTCCTACATACATCTCATTTTAATGGAGACTTTCTCATTTTTATCACCTTCTATATCTCTAGTATAGACCTAGGAGACCCTTTCTCACTTTTGTCTTTTTGGTGCTCCTAGTTGCCCATCAAATCTCTTGGTTCGAAGAAATGATCTTATGCCCATGCTAAACCTGATTGCTTTCGCAGTGCTGAAGCTCAAAGGTTATTCAATGAATCATTTTATCTCCATAAGTTGTTACTAGAACGAAATATTATTAAGGGCGATTTACGCGATTGACCGGTGCTTAATCACACGCGTATAACGCAAGCGCACGTATCGTTCAAGTAGTATAAAAAGTATCGATCCCACGATGACTTAAAACCTTTGATATTAATTTTTTATGAGGTCAAATGTTTACAAGTATCTAATAGATTGATTGTTTGATTAGGTGGTGACTTTAAAAGTTAAAACAAGTAAATAAAATTTCTTGAAAGTAGATTGAAGAAAATTCAAATTTATAAAACTATCCAAGGTTGTGAATCCTTCCAATATCTATTAAAGATGAAGTGGTTATCTTACAGTTGGGTAATATATTAATTTATTAACCTGGAACACTAAATTATGTAAAAGCCTCTTCCGATGGTCGATTACAAATACCCAGTATAACCCAATTGGACCATATGTCTATGTCAACCAAATTACCTGGATTCATTAAGTTTAAGTTCCAATTATAGCTACCCCCGCCCGACAGGTATATTCCTATCCTGTAAGGAAATCTATTAAAGGGTTATCTATCCTCAAGGAAGATCGTGGGCTATTGAGTCTAAGGTCGTTAACCTAAAATCATTTTTCCAAGTTCATTTTAAGTTTACCTAATCAATTTTATAATTAATTACCAACCGGCCAATATAGCGGTATCCTCATTAAGTCAAGTTTTAAATAGTTTATATATTATAATTAAGGCAGATTAATCTAAATAGCAATAATAAAAGCTTTACCTTTCACCCCAGCAAAGGGGAATTACCTCCTCATTGCTTGAAAAATAAAAACTGCAAAAGTAAAGAAAGGAAATGATTGTGCGTAAAAGTAAATTGCGGAAAGTAAAAACTGAAAAATAAAGAAAAGAAAGTGCGCAAGCGGAAATTAATAACTGAAAGTTGTAAATAAACAAACAAGATACAATCTTCTTATTTATTCTTTAGGAATTTCAAAGAAGAAAGTATGAATTTTACAAATGAAATGGCTTGGTATTTATAGGCAAAATTTTGCCTCCATCAAATCATCCATCAAATTCTTCACCAAATCCATTATTAATTTCTCCACTAATTACTCCACCAAATCCATTATTAATTGCTCCACTAATTGCTTGTCATGTTTGGTGGTGATTTGATAATTTTTATAATTTATTTATTAATTTATTTTTTGCTTTGAAAATGACTTTAATAATTATACACAACACACTTCTGGATGGTTCATCAATTTCGGTTATGAAATATGAAGAATTAGAAATTATTTTGTCTTTTAAAGTTGTAGATCTTCGAGTCTTCTTTAATCTGACACTTGAATCAGCTTAATCCGATATCGGAGTAAAAGGTTATGCCTAAAATACGACAGATGTGCAAAACTGGAATTTCCAAAACTGCACTTTGTCAAAACGCCCTTTCAAGTTTCCAATCTCCAAAATTAAAATATCAAGTCTAATAATTGCCCTTATTTGACCCATATTTCGTCCTAAATGATTTTATTGAGACCCGATATTATTTTATCTGTAAAATAAACTAAAACACATCAAAACGTTCATCAAACCTGAGAAACTAAACAAAATATTAAGTTAAAGGGGCGGTAAATATTGATATATTTTCCGCTCATCACACCCCCAAACCTAAAATTTTGCTAGTCCTCGAGCAAAACAAAAAAAAATTAAACTAAGCCACTTTCGTAGTGATCACGGTTGCATTTAGCGTATATAACAAGCCTTTAAACCCCTAGGTGTCCCTAGTGGACGAGTTGTAGTCTCGTGAGGGTTTACAGCAATGATACCCACAAACATTTTACAAAAGTAAAAAGGTAGTAAAACTAATGCACACAAAACCAAAAAGACAAGAGAAAATAGAATAAAGAAAGTTAGTGACTAATCAGGTGAAACTTCTACTCCAAGTTACTAGTTGTTTTGTTTCTTTCTAAATTACCGAATAAGTAAATTCTCCGATTATATTTACCATTCTCCTTATACACAGCCAACAAAGTATTAATCAATCTCATTTTTGCCCACAACAGTCACAAGTGTAGTTGATAAGAGAGTAATATTTTTGTCATAAAGTTCTGTCAGATTTCACACCTTTTTTATGGCAATGGAATAATTTTTCTGATTTTTTTCTGATTTTTTTCCCTATATTTTTTATTTATATACAATACCTTCCATCTATGTAACGAGCTTTGGGCCGATGGCTCCCAAACCAGTTGGCTTTAGGGCACCAGGTGTTAAGACACCCCTACGGACTTAATTACTCAGACTTCATATATATATATTTTTGCAGCATCTTTGATCCATGTAGCGAGCTTTGGGCCAGTGACTCCCAAACCAATTGGCTTTAGAGCACTAGGTGTTAAAACACCCTTACAGACTTAATAACTCGGATCTCGGACGTTTTTTTTTTTTACTCCATCACTTTTTGAGATGCTTCCTCCAATTAAACTAGAGCACTGAATATTACAAACTTTTCAATTTTAGCTCATGTCCGTATGTTACTATGTATGTTGATAATACCTGCTAACTGAGCATATGCAGATCCATTTTAATCAGTATTATGGAGAATTCACAAATTAAATAATTCAAAAGGAATAAACAAAAATTAACTTTTTTCAAAATAGGTTTGAGATACGTCTCAGGAGTGGAAACTCCTTACTCAGCTATCTCTTACCAATTTCACCTTTTTTGTCAAAACAAAAACACAAAATATTTTTGTAATTTTTCAATTTTTTTTTTGTATTTTTCGAAAAAGTTTGGACTAAAAAATAAAAACAACGCATAACTAAAAAGAAGATATTAATCAACTAATTCACTCCCCCAAACCTAAATGAGACATTGTCCCCAATGTCTTAAACGGTAGAAGAAGAGTTTAGAAGATAATACCTGATTAGCTGAAATTCTACAGGAAATTAAAGGTTAAGATCCAGATTAATCCGACGCCTCTTACCACGATCGTCCTCGGACCAATTTATCTTTGAAAGGATAGGGTCAACTTGTGGTTCATAGGCTAAGAGTTGGTCTATTAGATCCAGAGCAGTTCTGGCAGTAAAGAGGAGTTCTTTCAAAGGTTTTGACACGAACCCATTTCTTCGGGCATCATCAAGAAACACACAAAGAAAATCATAAAATCCATCAACGTTAAATAGCCCAATTGGTTTCTGGTGTATGTTCAAGTTCGCCCAAGATAGCACTATAAAAATTTCCTCTAATGTGCCCAAGCCACCTGACAAAGCAATAAAAGCATCAGCACGATTAATCATTTCTACCAGTCGTTTAGACATACCTGGCACGATCAATTCCTCTCCGTTTGATGGTTCAATAAGATTTGCTTCTGCCAAGGGTTTTGGGATGATTCCCAAAACGTGACTGCCTCCCTCCTGTACAGCCTTTGAAAAGATCCCCATTAGTCCAAGATTACCTCCGCCATATATTAAATGCATATTTCTTGCAGCTAAGACTCGACCCAATTCTTGTGCTGCTTCAACGTATTGTGGTTTAGTACCAACACTACTACCGCAAAACACACAGATGTTTTCAACTCGTCTTCTTGAAGTGGCTTCCATGTTTTACTCTGGATGTCTTCAAAAGTGCAATGATGAGTTGAATTTATAACACCTGATAAGGGTGAGTAAAATAATAGCACTAATACCTGCCAAATGACAATTATTAGTTAAACAGTAAAATAAATCGTGATATTCAAAAAGGTCTGGATCCTGTCAGATAAAGTACAACAAAACAAATTACAATTATTAGGAAAAGACAAAGAGATATAATATTTACAAGAAAAGTTATGGCTTGATTGACGTCTATGCGTCAGGAATAAGCTTCCCATCCAATTTTCTTATAAATTGGAAAACAGGGTCTTTTTGAGTCAGATTCCCAAGACTTAACTGTTGTCTTTCTTTTTGAAATTGTGTATGTAATTTGCGAATGGCTATGTGTACATATTATCTACAGACTCTTTACTCAAGCCATCCCTAATGAATTTAATTTTGTCTTCGCGATTATCAGACACCATTCCTAAATAACAACAACGAGTATTGCAATTCCAGCGTGCACATTTGTAACAAACACCCATTTGCTTAGCTCTACGTTTCTTTGCATAGGTGCTTCTTCCAAAACCAGGCAGATGTGAAATAAATGAGTCAGAAGACTCACCTGCCAATCGGACTCTTGCTTCAATTACCCAACGAATATCATTAGGAATACCATGGATTGTTAGTAGTCTCATCCGTTCCAAACGAGCTTTGTAAACTTTCATCAAAGATTTTTGAGGGAGAGAAGGAAATTGCTTGTGAAGATTTACAAGAGCTTCTTCCATCTTGAAATGTCTTAATCTGTAAAAACTAAACACACCAAATTAAATCACACCAAATCACAATATATACAAAAATTGCATGGGTTGCCTCCCTGCGAGCGCTAAGTTTAAAGTCGTCAGCTAGACGTGACTTCTCGAACATTAGGTTGGATCTGAAAGTGTGACACTTTCTTTTTATCGCTCAACTGATTCTCCCCAGTAGTGCTTGACACGCTGACTGTTAACCTTGAATGTGTTGTTGGTATTGGGATCCAGTAACTCAACAGCTCCATAAGGTAAAACTTGAGTGCTCACAAATGGACCTGACCACCTAGATTTCAACTTTCCAGGCAAAAGTTTCAACCTCGAGTTGTACAACAACACCTGCTGCCTTGGTTCCAACTGTCTGTGCACTATTTTTCGGTCATGCCATTTCTTTGTCTTTTCTTTGTATAATCTGGCATTGTCATAAGCCTGTAGATGAAACTCCTCCAATTCGTTGAGTTGATGAAGTCGTTTCTCCCATGTAGCTTGTGAATCAAGATTCAACTTCTTCAGTGCCCAGTACACCTTGTGTTCAAGCTCAAGTGGCAGATGGCATGCTTTCCCAAACACCAATCGATATGGGGACATACCAATGGGTGTCTTGTAGGCTGTTCAGTAGGCCCATAATGCATCATCTAGTTTTGTTGACCAGTCTCTCCTTGTTGATTTAACAGTTCTCTCCAAGATTCTTTTGATCTCTCTGTTTGAAACCTCAACCTGTCCATTTGACTGTGGATGGTAAGTGTGGAAACCTTGTGAGTAACTCCGTATTTGGATAGAAGTGCATCAAAGTATTTGTTGCAGAAATGTGAGCCACCATCGCTGATGATTGCACGAGGTGTTCCGAACCGAGTGAAAATATTCTTTTTTAGGAATTTAATCACCACTTTTGAATCATTGGATGGCAGTGCAATTACTTCAACCCATTTGGAGACGTAGTCTACAAAAACCAGGATGTACAGGTTTCCGAATGATGGAACAAAGGGTCCCATGAAATCTATACCTCACACATCGAATATTTCCACTTCCAGAATATTTTGCAATGGTCCTTCATTTCTCCTGGTAATATTCCCTGTTCTCTGGCACCTGTCACATTGAAAAGCAAAAAGATAAGCATCTTTAAAAAGAGTGGGCCAAAACAAACCTGATTGAAGAACTTTTGCTGCAGTTTTATTTCCGCTGAAGTGTCCGCCATATGGTGATGAATGACAGTGCTGCAAAACACTGTTGACCTCCTCTTGTGGAACACATCGTCTCAATAATTGATCAGCACACCGTTTGAACAGGTACGGTTCATCCCAGACATAGTGTTTGACTTCTTTGAAGAACTTTTTACGTTGTTGAGTTGTCCATTCCAACGGCCATTTTCCTGACACAATGTAGTTGACATAGTCAGCATACCAAGGGACTTCCTGTTGTTCCATGGCAAATAACTTTTCATCTGGAAAAGTTTCTTTGATTGTCAGTTCTTTGCCAGCTGTTTCTCCATTCTCGATCCTCGATAAGTGATCTGCCACCTAGTTTTCTGTCCCTTTCCTGTCTCGAATCTCCACGTCAATTTCTTGTAGAAGAAGTATCTAACGGATCAATCTGGGTTTGACTTCTTTCTTCGTGATCAGATATTTGATTGCTGAATGATCTGTGTAGACCACCACTTTGGGACCCAACAGATAGGAGCGAAATTTGTCAAAAGCATACACAAATGCGAGCAACTCTTTTTCGGTGGTTGTGTAGTTGAGTTGAGCTTCATTTAGAGTTCTGCTGGAATAATAAATGGTGTGGAAAATCTTTGCTTTATGTTGTCCCAAAACTGCACCTACAGCACAATCACTAGCATCGCACATCACTTCAAATGGAATGGTCCAGTCTGGTGCTACAATGATGGGGGCAGAAACCAGCTTCTGTTTTAAGATCTCAAAAGCTTACTGGCATTCTTTGGTGAAGTTGAAAGGCACATCCTTCTCCAGAATATTGCAAAGAGGTTTTGCAATTTTGGAAAAATCTTTGGTAAATCTCCTGTAAAAACCTGCATGTCCAAGAAAACTTCGAATACCTTTTACTGATGTTGGTGGAGGTAGTTTTTCAATTGTCTCTATCTTTGCTTTGTCTACCTCAATCCCCTTTTGTGAGATCCGGTGTCCAAGAACAATGCCTTCTTGTACCATGAAGTGACATTTCTCCCAGTTGAGTACCAGGTTTGTATCTTCGCACCTTTGTAACACATGTTCCAGATTTTGCAAGCAATGGTCAAAAGAATCTCCAACACAGAAAAGTCATCCATGAATACCTCCATACTCTGCTCCAACATGTCTGAGAATATGGCCATCATGCAACGCTGAAAAGTAGCGGGAGCATTACATAATCCAAATGGCATCATGCGGAAAGCAAAAGTACCATAGGGACATGTAAATGTGGTTTTCTCCTGATCTTCTAGGGCGATGGCAATATGATTGTACCCTGAATATCCGTCAAGAAAGCAATAGAATTCATGTCCCGCCAATCTGTCTAACATCTGGTCAATGAATGGCAGCGAAAAATGGTCATTTCTCGTGGCTTTATTCAACTTTATGTAGTCCATGCATACTCTCCATCCAGTCACCGTTCTTGTTGGAATCAGCTCGTTCTTTTCATTGGTAACCACAATAATTCCTCCTTTCTTCGGCACACACTGCATAGGACTTACCCAACTGCTATTTGAGATGGGGTAAATGATGACAGCATCCAACCATTTGATGATTTCTTTCTTCACGACTTCCTTCATGATTGGATTGAGTCTCCGTTGATGTTCCACTGTGGGTTTGTACTCATCGTTCATCAGGATCTTGTGCATGCAAAATGATGGACTAATGCCTCGAATGTCTGCTATAGTCCAGCCAATGGCTTTCTTGTGCTCTCGTAATACTCTCAGTAGCTTTTCTTCCTGCTCCAATGTTAGTGAAGAAGAAATCATAACAGGTAATTCAGAAGAGTTTCCAAGAAATGCATACCTGAGATGACTCAGAAGTAACTTCAGCTTCAACTATGGTGGTTCTTCAATCGAGGGCTTGATCTGGTCTTTCTTTGGCAGTTCCAAACTTTCAACTGGTGGTGTTGCTTTGAATCAGAATGGTTTGTCAAGGTAGTTGATACATTCCAGGATTTCAGCATCTAGCTCGCTGTCAGTCATGTTGGTGATGCAAGCTTCAAGTGTATCTGTGGGATTTGGCTCAGTATTTTGAACGATACTATCACAACATCAACTCTGAAACATTCTTCTTCTTCTTTTTCATCGCTCGAGAATTTCATGGCTTTGAAAACATTAAATGTCACTTATTGGTCCTGCACTTTCATGGTCAGGTTCTCATTTTTGCACATCAATCACAGTTTTACCTGTAGCCAAGAATGGTCTTCCCAAGAATGATAGGTATTTCTTTGTCTTCTTCCATGTCAAGGATGATGAAATCTGCTGGGAGAATTAGTTTGTCGACTTTGACCAGCACATCTTCAACAACACCTCTTGGAAATGCGAGTGTTCGGTCAGCAAGTTGCAATGAAACTGAGGTATGCATTGCTTCTCCAATATGCAGTTTCCTCTAAATAGAAAAATGCATTGAGTTAACACTGGCTCCTAAATCACATAAAGCCTTATCGATGTAATGTTCTCCAATGGTGCATGAGACAGTGAAACTGCCAGGATCTTTCAACTTCGGGGGAAGTTTCCTCTGAATGATGGTGCTGCATTCTTCTGTTAATGCTACTGTTTCGTAGTCTCCCAATCTTCATTTTCGTGAAAGAATGTCTTTCATGAATTTTACATAGCTGGGTATTTCTTCCAAGGCTTCTGCAAATGGAATGTTGATGTGAAGATTTTTGAACACCTCTAGGAATCGAGCAAACTGTTGTCCAGTTTGTTTTTCTGAAGTCGTTGAGGAAAAGGTGGAGGTGGAATGATCTGTTCTTTTTCCTTTGCTTCTTTTTCCTCCATCTTGGAACTGCATCTTTTGGAACTTCCTCAATTGTTGCTTTGATTCCAACATCTTTATTAATCTCAGTACCACCGCTTTTTAAGGTATAGCTTGACATTTCTCATTCCATCGGTTCCTTGATTTGGTTTTGTGTTGCTGGGAAGATTACCTAGCGGTCTGTAACTCTGAGCGTTGGCCAGTTATCCGATTTGATTCTCCAGTGCTTTGATGGAAGCTGATTGGCTCTAAAACATAGCATCGTACTTTTTTAACTGATTCAGCACTTCTGCTATTCTTGGTTCATTTATCTGTTCTTGGCCTTTGTTCTGTTGCTGGAATCCAGGTGGTGGATAGTTCTGCTGTTGGAATCCTGGTGGTGGATTGTTCTTTTGCCCTGAATTGTTGCTCCATGAAAAATTAAGATGATTCCTCCACCATGGGTTGTAGGTGTTGGAATATGGATTGTTCCTCTGTCTGTTGAAATTGTTGACATAATTCACCGTCTCTTCAAGTTGGTTTGGTTCTGGTGCTCCTCCATATGGTGAACTTGTGGATCCAGTGGTAAGAGTCTCCATGAATTTGCATATCTGATCCAACTTTGTGTTGACTGCTGTATTGGCTCCACTTTCATAAATTCCTGCAATTCTTTGGATCATGCTCCTTTCCGTTGGCCACAAAGAATTGTTGTTGGCCATTTCTTCGATTAGGTCCCAGGCTTGATCTTATCCTTTTGCCATTAAATCTCCTCCAGCAGCAGCATCGATTGTGGTTCTCATTATTACAGAAAGTCCATTATAGAATGTTTGGACTTGAAGCCATTTTGGAATCTCATGGTGAGGACATTTCCGGAGCAAATCTTTGTACCTTTCCCAAGCTTGGTAAAGAGTTTCTGAGTCTTGTTGCATAAAGGATGTGATGTCATTCCTCAGTTTTCCAGTTCTGGCTGGTGGAAAGTACTTTGTAAGAAATTTGGTGGCTAAAGTGTTCCAAGTTGTGATGGAACCTGCTGGTAGTGAATGTAGCCAAGCTTTAGCTCTGTCCTTCAAGGAGTATGGGAAAAACACAGTCTCATTGCTTCTTCAGCTTCTCGGTTGTAATTGAAAGTGCCGCAAACTTCCAGGAAGTTGCTGATGTGGGCATTGGGATCTCAGTTGCATTTCCCCTAAACTATACTGACTGCTGAATCATCTGGATGCATGTTTTGATGTCACCTCATTTGCTGGTAGGGAGGAAGTACAATACAAGAAATGAGTCTGTCAACCACCAGAATGGTTCTGTCTCGAATGGGAATCGGTGGTGCAACGTTCAAAGGTTCAGGTTCCATGTTGACTAAAACTTCTTGGCCTTCTTGCCTTTCCCTTCTCAACTGTCTAATGGTTCTTTCAATTTCCGGGTCAATCGGTAAGAGTTCAAAGCTTCTAGTTCGTCTCATGAAGTTTCTGAGAACCTGAAACATAAGAAAACAAAAACAATAAGTAAAAAGAAATTAGATACAAGTAAAAGTATCTAACCTCTAAACTAATAGTGAAAGATAATTAAGTCCCCGGCAACGGCGTCAAAAACTTGACCGGTGCGTAATCACACGCGTATAACGCAAGCGCACGTATCGTTCAAGTAGTATAAAAAGTATCGATCCCACGAGGACTTACAACCTTTGCTATTAATTTTTTATGAGGTCAAATGTTTACAAGTATCTAATAGATTGATTGTTTGATTAGGTGGTGACTTTAAAAGTTAAAACAAGTAAATAAAATTTCTTGAAAGTAGATTGAAGAAAATTCAAATTTATAAAATTATCCAAGGTTGTGAATCCTTCAAATATCTATTAAAGATGAAGTGGTTATCTTACAGTTGAGAAATATATTAATTTATTAACCTGGAACACTAAATTATGTAAAAGCCTCTTCCGATGGTCGATTACAAATACCCAGTATAACCCAATTGAACCATATGTCTATGTCAATCAAATTACCTGGATTCATTAAGTTTAAGTTCCAATTATAGTTATCCCCGCCCGACAAGTATATTCCTATCCTGTAAGGAAATCTATTAAAGGGTTATCTATCCTCAAGGAAGATCGTGGGCTATTGAGTCTAAGGTCTTTAACCTAAAATCCCTTTTCCAAGTTCATTTTAAGTTTACCTAATCAATTTTATTAATGGTCAGTTATAAAAACATTAAGATTAAGACTCAATAAATAAACTTTATATTACCCAAGCTATAATTAACCCCTTATAAACCGGTGATATTGGATTTCATCACAACCCCTGAAACTGGCTTAGTTACGACACATATTTACGGTAGTAAAAATTTAAATAAAAAAAAGACATAAAGTAAAATACTGAAAATTAAATACTGAAAAGTAAAAAAAGTAAAAGTAAAAGTAAAAACTAAAAAAAATAAAAGTAAATTACTAAAAGTAAATTGCTGAAGAGTAAATTGCTGAAATTAAATAAAGTAAAAGTACAATAAAAGAAATGATGGGTTAGAGGATCAACTTTTATTACTACTATTTTAGATATCTCCATTAATATAATATATTAACTTTACGTGATAATTACCAACCAGCCATAAAGGAGGTATCTTGATTAAGTCAAATAATAATTAATTACCCCCGACCAACCAGGCGGTATCCATACTTAGTCAGGTTAAAACCAATTTATAATTAATTACCAACCGGCCAATATAGCGGTATCCTCATTAAGTCAAGTTTTAAATCGTTTTATATTATATTTAAGGGAGATTATTCTAAATAGCAATAATAAAAGCTTTACCTTTCACCATAGCAAAGGGGAATTACCTCCTCATTGCTTGAAAAATAAAAACTGCAAAAGTAAAGAAAGAAATGATTGTGCGTAAAAGTAAATTGCGGAAAGTAAAAACTGAAAAATAAAAAAAGAAAGTGCGAAAGCGGAAATTAATTACTGAAAGCTGTAAATAAACAAACAAGATACAATCTTCTTATTTCTTCTTTAGGAATTTCAAAGAAGAAGTATGAATTTTACAAATGAAATGGCTTGGTATTTATAGGCAAAATTTTGCCTCCATCAAATCATCCATCAAATTCTTCACCAAATCCATTATTAATTTCTCCACTAATTACTCCACCAAATCCATATTAATTGCTCCACTAATTGCTTGTCATTTTTGGTGGTGATTTGATAATTTTTATAATTTATTTATTAATTATTTTTTGCTTTGAAAATGACTTTAATAATTATACACAACATACTTCTGGATGGTTCATTAATTTCGGTCATGACATCTTCAGAATTAGAATTTATTTTGTCTTTAAAAGTTGTAGATCTTCGAGTCTTCTTTAATCTGGCACTTGAATCAGCTCAATCCAATATCGGAGTAAAAAGTTATTCCCAAAATACGACAGATGTGCAAAACTGGAATTTCCAAAACTGCACTTTGTCAAAAACGCCCTTTCAAGTTTCCAATCTCCAAAATAAAATATCAAGTCCAATAATTGCCCTTATTTGACCCATATTTCGTCCTAAATGATTTCATGTAGACCCGATATTATTTTATCTGCAAAATAAACTAAAACACATCAAAACGTTCATCAAACCTGAGAAACTAAACAAAATATTAAGGTAAAGGGGCGTTAAATATTGATATATTTTCCGTTCATCAGCGATACTGGTGTCCCCACTCCTCTCATCAATAAGGGTTAAGGTTCTCTTCTATTCGGCTTCGTTGGTCCTTCAAATACACTTGTTCAGGAGTTCTACTCCAACATGGAGATTCTTGATATGATTTCTTTCTCTGTTTTTATTCGTGGTCATTATTTGTCTATCGATGATGATGTATTTCATCGTGTTCTCTCTATTCATGAGGTCGATTATCTTGAGAATCCCTGGCAGCATGGTCAATGTCCTTTTGCTCAAGTGATTTTGAATGTGGCTATTGGGCAGCATTGCCCTTACATTGGTAGATCTGTGATAGTGGCTACTCTTTTACCCCGCTATATTCTTCTCAACCGCATCTTCTTTCGTAATCTAATCCCCAAGTCTTATGTCAATACCCAGCCTATCTCTCGATTTGGCTTCTTTATACTAACGTGCAGGGCATCTCTATTGACTTTGTCGAACTCATTCTTTGCGAGATGACCACCACTTACCGTCAGGAGATGTCAAGTCATTCTCTTCCGTATAGTTGTATGATCCGTCGCTTTGTTTCTTATTTTGTGTTTGAGTTTGTATATGATGCACCTCTCCCGTTCATAGCTCCCATTGAGAAGTAGACTTTGACAGTTGGCTCTGCCATATTGCCTCGCATAATCATGAGCCTAATTCACCTCCAACCGGCGACACCAATTTTGTTCTGACTTCCTTTGCTCAGCCTTCCACTACTAGTGTTTCCTCCTCGGTTGCTGCTCCTTCCTCCACTACTGGCACACCACATGATCTCTATCAGCGCTTGTTAGAGAACCAGACCTCGCTGATGGCTCAGTTTCGGCTTATGTCGAGCGATTTGATTGATGTATGCACTTGTGTTGCCTAGCTCTATGAGCGTGCCCAATGTGAGGATGTTGCAGATGGTGATGATGCTGCTTCTGACAATGTTTCTGATCTTGAGTCGTGATTTTCTTTCTTTTGTGGTTCCTTGTACTCGTTTTTCTTCGTGAAAAAAAGGAGTATTATGTGTTTTTTGGACTATTTTGATATAGCAGTATACATTAGGGAAGCTATGAATTGTTTTGGCTTTGTTGACTTTGATTTTAGGGGGAAAATACAGTAACTTGAACTTTGATGGAAATTGAATTATTTTGAACTATTTAATACATTTATCTATTTTAAATGTTCTTACAAGTGTATTTTATTTTATGCATTCATGTTTTTTGTTATTTCCCTTGCTTTTTCACTGGTATCTTTGTCTGTGATTGTTTCAGGTTAATAGGTACATCTTCATCGTGTTCAAAACTTAGGACTAGATCGAGTAAATATGTAATAATTCTATATTTTGATGGTGGATACTGACTATTTTTTATTTAAATTATTTATTTCATGTAATAGGTTATTTTTTCACGGAATGCAAAAGGGGGGGTTTGTTGGGTCTATTGTGTTGATAAATTCCTTAAAAAACCAAGTTAAATTGAGTTGAATGAGTCTTGAAGTGCTTGAGTTTTTTTAGACAACATCACATGTAGATATCAGAGCTTCCATTCGTGTTACGTTCGTCATACCGTTAGAACGAGTTTCATTTGTGTAACGTTCGTCATTACGTTCGAGTGAAAACATCCAGAGGCCATACGTTCAAGTTTCATTCGACATTACGTTCGAACTAAAGTGTCTAGGGACCATACTTTTGAGTCATTCTTCATTACATTTCGAACGAAACTAGGGGTGTGCATTAATCAGTTTTAACCGATTAATCGAACCGTTCCGACCCATTTTTTTTATTACGATTCGGTTAAATCGGTTATTGCGGTTAAAATTTTTAACTTTTTCGGTTATTCAGTTGGTTACGGTTATGAGATTCGTATAACTAAACCGACCGATTAACCAAAATTAAACCATATATATATATATATATATATTAGCGTGTGTGAATCCTTTAATTTTTTAGAGTTAAGATAGTCTGCATGTAAACTCTCAATTGGTTGTAGTTATATTGATTTGATAATACTACCCGAAAATAAAATTGATAAAATTCAAATTAAAAGCTGCATTAACAGCTTGGTTTTGACTCTTTTTAATTTCTCTCAAGAATTTAAAGGTAAAAATACATAAAATTTCAAATGTGTAGATTTTGCATCGTGGTGGATTCGTGACCCTTAAAATTTCTAACATGACAGGTTTGGAAGGAAATCTGAGGCCGTGACAATCATCAAGGGTTTAAAAAATATTTCTCTCACATGTAATTAAATATAGATATATTTAATCAAATGTTAGTTAGAATCGGTATTTTTTTAGAATCGGATATGTGATCAAATTAGTGATCCAAAAAATTTAATGCGTTAGTGGTTCGACTGGTTGAAACATTCCAAAAAAATCGGTAGAACCGACCTACATCATATATAATTTTACTAATTAAAAATTATAAAAAATATTAAATTTTAATTTATTGGATTGGTTAATAACCGAATTAACCATAACCGACCGAAATATAATGGTTAATTGGTTAATGGTTATGTGTCATAAATTGGTTAAATCGGTCACACTTTTATTTAACCGAAAATTTCGGTTACGGTTAAAAATTCAAGGATTAACCGACCGAACCGACCGATGCACACCCCTAAACGAAACTGATCAAAGTCTTCAAGTTTGAGTCATGTTCGATCTGTTTTTTGGACGATTTTCATAAAACATTCACGTTCGTCATATGTTTTAAGGCGTTTGAACGCCCATGTGTATCTTGGTTATTTTAGACGAGTTTTTGAATCCTATTTTGGACTTGAAAAACCCTACCTATAAAATGAATAACTTAGCTTCCTTACCAGGAATAGAAAAACATTACCTAAACTTATTTTGCATTCATTTCTAACTTTTTGAAGAGCACTCATCCTTGAAGACTCAATCTCATCTTCTTCTTTGTGAGTGATCTTCTTTGTTTCACCACCACCAACCCTTCAAACACAAACCTTGCCAATACCCTAAACGTTCTAAGGTGGAGATTGGTGTTCAGAGTTCCAAAGTGCGAGTTCGCATATTCAATTCACTGGGACTTCAGAGGTTATGAAGAAGACTGCTTTGAACAGGCCCTGGGAGTTCTTCGGGTTATTACAGTAGTGGGAATATAGTCGGCAAAGTTATTACTTAATATCGTTTCACTATTTCTGTAAGTTTTTCTCATATAATGGATTTGGGTGGTAACCTATATTCGGTTTGGTTTTTCTGTGAAAAATATTTTCCACTTCGTAAACAAATCTGCTTCTTTTTTGTTTATTTTCTATAACTTATTATGTGTTTGTTAGGTTGCTGTTATTTATTGTTGTTTATTGCTTAGACTTAAAGGTGTTTGATCTCTAGACAGAAACTCTAACTTAGACATGTCTTAGATATAGTAGATTTTTTTAATTTCGCGAAATATACATATTCCCTCACATAGGTGTATAGGGTCAGAATTTATGAATTTTCATATAAGATCGATCTTAAGGAATTTATATTGTGATTTCTATTTCTGATGATGAATGAGGTCGACTGTATGGAATTTATACCATGATTTTTTGTTTCTGATAATGAATGAGATTGACTATATAGAATTCGTATTATATTTTTTGTTTCTTATAATGAATAAGATTGATTATTTGGGATTTATAATATGATTTCTATTTCCGATGGTGCATAAGATTGACTGTATAGAATTCGCTTTATGTTTTCTATTTTTGTTGATGGATGAGATTGACTTTATGACATTCATATTAGATATATGTGTGTGATCAGTTTGGTTGGTGATTTAGATCGTGTGTTGGTATTTTTTGTTAGAACATCCGTTCGGACAGAATTTATCTCATACCTATTCTAAAATAGATAACGAGTCTCGTACGTGCTTCTGTTGGTCGCATCGGTATGTGGTTTGCGTAAGTATGTTTTAAATGTTTATTTCATTCATTTTGATATATATATATATGTATATGTAAATTAATATCTCCTTAATCGATTGCTATTATCAATTTTGGTGTGATTGTTGTATATGTATATGTATATTAATATCTCCTTAATCGATTGCTATTGTCAATTTTGGTGCGATTGTTATGCAGAACAATAGAAAACTTGTACAAGGAAAGTTTCTGAGTATGTAAATGTGATTTGGTTATGGAATCGTGTGAAAGATTATTTGTATAAAATATTTATGTTCGACTGGTTATTAAAAAA
Source organism: Zanthoxylum bungeanum (assembly GCA_019454045.1). Classification (NCBI taxonomy): domain Eukaryota; kingdom Viridiplantae; phylum Streptophyta; class Magnoliopsida; order Sapindales; family Rutaceae; genus Zanthoxylum; species Zanthoxylum bungeanum. Next base: position 45,528 of record SKCR01017735.1, read on the forward strand.
CGTTTTAAACTTATTGATTTGATGATATTTCAAGTTTGCTTCACTTTCGGGTATTTAATAAAGCGATTTAATTTCAAAATGCAAACTTTGAACATTATAATTTTGTTTAAGGTTTCAGTATTGTATATAACATACTTCATGAGCTTAGCTTCTGAATCGGCCTATATAGGTATTTTTGGTAGTCTCTATATTAAGAGAGTATAAAAATTAGAATGAAGTGTAAAGGTTTTCCGATAAATAAGCATATTCGTATAAATGATTATACATATATTAGATTTAAATTATTCTTGCTTTTTCATAGCACGTGCGTGGTTACTTACTGATTTTCATAACTCACACCAAATTAGTATGTAAGTTTTGTAAATTAGCATCCAGATAGTCAGCCATCAAGCTTTGGATACTTGTGCTCAAGACAAGGATTACCCAAGTTACAGTCACCCACTCTAAAGTCCTGAAAAGAGTCATATAGTTTAGAAATCAATTTTTTTGTATAAGTTTTGTATCGTGCAATGGACGTAGTTATATGTACAAAATTAAATGTATTGGTTTGTGTGCAGTGATGTGGGTACGGAGCCCTGAGTATTGATGATGTGATTTGATTTGTTTGAGTTTGGAACGGAGGTCCTTTTTGCATATCTAATGTTCATGACAGGTCTTTTTGGTTATAGATTACGTTCCATATTGTCCAATTTTTAGGTTGTGTCATATCCGTTATTCATTAGTTTTGACTCAAGGAGACGGGTTATTCATGTCTCATGCCGGTAATGTCATGCCTTCGAAAGGTTGTACATTAGTGGTATCGGAGTAAAAGGTTTAGATGTCGGTGACTGCAGCTATAGGGTATCCAATCATCTGAGTAGGTTTTCTGTTATGAAAAAACCATATATTTTATATTTGTAAACTTCTTTGATCTCTCTGGTATATGATATGTTGTGTTATGATTTAGATTTGATATGAGTAAGGTCTCTTTGATGTATATGGTGTGGCATGATATGATATGGATTGGATTCGTTACTGATGGAATGAATTCTATGTGATTCGACATTGTTAGTTCCATATTTGTTGGCACATTCCGTAACTAAACAAGTTCAATAGAGTTATAATGAATTTTGAAGACCTCAGAATAATTGGACTAGTATTTGCATATTGCACAAGAAGATATCATATATGTATTAGTTCTGTGTTCGTGTTTGCGTTCAAACGAAAAGAGTTCGTGTCACATTCATGTTTGGGTTCGAATGAAATTTGACAGTAGGTTCCCGTGCGTAGTGCATTCATCCTCTCATGCGAATGAAACCTTCCAGTGTGTTTGCAATCGAGGTGCGTCTGAGATAGCGTTCGAACAAGTTTATGGAACAGAGCACGTTCGACATGCGTTCATGTTGTGATCAAATGAGATTGCGATATTGTGTTATTTTGGACATATTTTTAGCCAGTTTTTCACAAGGAAAATCCTACCTCTACCCTACCTATATAAACAAACATAAAATGACCTTATCAATTGTTGGAAATATATTATTCTGAGCTACAACATTGTTTGTTTTCAACCTTCTTGACAATTCACTTAGAAGACCTATTTGGTTTACCAGTCTTCTTTCTTTTGGTGAGATTGAGTTATGATTTACCATAAACATAGAAACACAACCCTAACCCAATTTCCTAAGCCTTTAGAGTTCTCTAGGAGGAAGATTGATAGTCAGAGTTTTAGCATTACGAGTTCGCAAGGTTGATCCACTTAAAGACTTCAAAGGTTTGAGAGAAGGTCATTTGGTGCGGGCTCGAGGATTTCTTAGATTAGAGTAGTTGTTTATTTCTATACAGGATCAGAATCTATGACAATTTCGAATTTTCCAATTTGGTATCAGAGCCTGACCGTGATCCTTGACTCGTTTAGCTATGAAGAGAAGTCAACCCTTAAATGGTCCATCGTTCTTTGATGGGACTGAGTACCTGCATTGGAAGGTTCGCATGAGGGTTTTCCTTAAGTCCCCACATGAGAGAGTCTGGATGTCAGTAGAGTACGAGTGGAAATCTCATGTGGTTATAGTTGATGGGGTTTCTTCCCTTAAAGATAAACTGACTTGGAATAATGAGGAATTTGATGCTAGCAAAATAAACAGTAAAGCCATTAATTCCATTCATGCTGTTGTTTGCTCCGCTGAGTTTAGGAAAATATCTATGTGTGAGATATCCAAGGATACATGGGACATCCTTGAGACTGTGCATGAGGGCACACTGTCATTTAAGAATAATAGGCTTCAAGAGCTTGCTACTAGGTTTGAAGTCACTAGGATGAAAGATTATGAGACTTTTGATGAGTTTTACACTGAGATTAACGATATTGTTAACTCTATCTTTAACCTAGGCGAGACGATTCCTACGAATAAGATAGTTAGGAAAATCTTTGGATCCTTACCTGAATGGTTTTTACAAAAGATCACAGCCATCGAGGAAAGTAATGACTTAGATCACCTTAAACTAGAGGACCTCGTAAGAAAACTTCAGGTGTACGAGAGAAAATTTCTTGGATGTAGAAAGCCCAAGGCTAAAGAAATGAAGATCGCAAAGGAAGTTGCACATGATTCGTCAAATGATGATTAAGATAATACTCTCACGGATACTGATTTGGCCATGTTTACAAAAACCTTTTAAGAAATTTCTTAAGATTAAGAAAAGTGGTCGTAGCACTGATAGGGATATGGAAGACAAACCTAGAGAGAGTAGTTGTAGTATGAGGGAGTCTAAATAGAACAAAGATAGCAAACCTCGTGCTATCCAATGTCATAAATGTGAAAGGTTTGGGCATATCAGATCTGAATGTTCCATATACCTAAAATCTAAGGGCAATAAAGTTATGGCGGCCTCACTTAGTGATTCAGAAGATGGCTATACTTCTGATGAGACTCCTAAGGATAAAATCAATTTTATTGGATTTACTACTAGTGTGACATATGAGAGAGAATAATGTTAGTGATGTAGATGTTGTTTCAGAATTCTCTCACGATAACTCTATAGATGAGGATGAACTTCAGGTAGCTTACAAGGAATTTTTCAACAAGAGTTTATTTATCAATAAGATAAATGTTGAAGTCAATAAGAGGTTGAAAGAAGTGGAATTAGAAAGGAATGAAGTTCAAGCCAAGCTTGATAAGAGCCTTAATGTTATTGATGACCTTGAGGATAAGAATAAATGACTAGTTGATATAGTTAAATTCTTAGAAGCAAAACCTAAAAATACTAAAACCTAGATATCTGCATTTTCTATTGGGACTGAGAAACCATACCACATTTTAGGGATTAGTGTTGAGTAAAAATGTGACAAGACGTCATCATCTAAAACTATACATATCCCTCTTCCACGTGACTTAGGGAAAAGCCGATTGTTGAGAGTCATATGGTTTCCCTGGTTGTCCTTCATCCAGTGACCCAATCTCAATCTAGAGGTGTTCCTGGTAAACCTCGCTCATGTCTGAGGTTTGTACATGTTTTCCATCACTGTGGTAAGTCATGTCATATTAGGCCCAAATGTTTCATATTGCATAAACAAAAGAAAAGGCCTAAGCATGTTCAGCCTAGATTTGAGTCATCAAATCTAGTCCGTTAGGTTTATGCGCTAACTAAACAGACGCAGTTCATTAGTGAGAAACTTACATTGTTGACAATGAGTTTTTTAAGTGAAGGAGACTCCTAAGAAAAATTGGGTGAGGAAGCAAGATAATTTCCCATCAACTTCTGAATAACTCGATCCTAATAAGCATAATGACAGTTCATTTCATTGTACCTCTTCTTAGATGTTGCATTCATGTTTTCTCATTGTATATGTATGTGTGTGTGTGTTTTATGTTTTTGCATGACTGCATGTTTTTATTTTCACTACATATGGATGTGTGCGTTTTATTTTTATTAGATGTCCCTTGGTATATATGATGGAAGCTCGGATATAAATTTCATAGCCGATTTCGAATGGACAGTAATATGATATGCACTTGGGAATACAACTCCACGTACCATTGGATAATTATTATCCATGTTGTGGTTTTTCTTATTTTTGTGTTAAAACAAAAATACAAAAAAAAAAATATAAAATGAAAAAGACCAAAATGATTTTATGGCTTGAATGAGCATGTAAAAGCATGTGTATGTGGTTCTGGTATGTAAAAGGTCAATAAATTCTTGTGTTGATTTTTGTAATACTTTGATATATTTATTTTGATTCATATTTGTATAGACTTAAAGGTGATTATTGAATCGAACCATAATCGCTCTAACTTTGACTTGTCTTAGATTATAGTAGTTTTTAAATTCCGCACGAGGTTAAAACCTAAAACAATTTCAAATTTTTTAGATGTAATCTGATTTGATGCGATTTGATTTGATTTGGCCTGATTTAATTTGAATGAGTTTTTTATAGATCGAATTATTTCATGTGATTTAACATGATTTGAATTGAGATGTTCTGACCTGATGAGGTGTGATTCGACTATGATCCGGGTATATCTAAAACCTCATTGATGTATGAGATTTGATAGGATTCTATTTTGAAATAATCAAAATTCTTCTAATGTATGAGTTCTAATTTGATTCAGATGATGCATCGATCTAATTTGATATGAATTGATTGATCTAATCTAACTCGAAATGATCGATTGCGCGTATTTTTAGATATTTTATATGAATATTTTTAGATATTTTATATGAGTAAGTTTCGTTGTTTCAACAATAGAAATAAAGAATAAACTCCGATTGAGCTGATTATTTATCCGTTGGAAAGGTATTTCAAAGATGGACAACTTTCATGTTGAATACGTTTTGAAATTTGTACAAAAAAGGCCTAAAAATATGAATTTCTAAAGATATCCAATGTCAGGGAAATATTTACAATTTCACGAAAATTACGGACAAATATCCTTAGTTTCTGAAATTTGTAAAACAAGCAAAACTTCTCAAGAAACCTCATCTGACCCCCTCTCTCTTCCTCTCGATGTGAATAACAAGTAGCTTACCGATGGCCAACCGACCACCGCCGATCGACATCTCGGCACAAGGGGAATGCTAACCACCCCTACCCAAATGTGGCTGGCGGCGACCACAATGAGGCTGGAAAATGACCGAAAATGGAGAGAAAGGCATGCCACCACCATTAACACAACAAGGCCTCGGAGGAATATTACGACCACGAGCCATTAAAAGACTAGGCCACGAGGGCTCCATATGCCATCAATACAACAAGACCTCGAGGGAATATTCTATCCTGTGCCATTAAAATACTAGGCCATAGGAGAATGATCTCTCCTCGTCCCATCAATATAACAAATCCTCAAGGAAAATATTCCAACCCCGAGCCTATTTCAATCAAAATACCTTATGGGGAAAATATTTCAACCTTGGGCCATCCAATAAAAAAGCAACAGTAGTAGCGTCCCACCCTATGCTACATCCAAAAAACTACGGCAAGGCCACGAGGTTGATGTATCACTCAACCTATACCACCCAAAAACAGAAAAGCAATAGTGGCAATGTCTCATCATGAACTGCTCAAAATAAAAAGATCACTGATGTGGCGTACCACATAGTGTCGCTCAGATCGCAATCGTCATGTGGGCATTTATCCTCCACAAGCTATGTACCTATGTCCCAATCGCCATGGGGAACTTTGTTCAACCCGGGCTATGAATCCCAGAAAAGGGTGGCAAACACCATGGGGCCAATACCCCTATCCATGCTATGCAGACCCCAAAGCTACAATCGTCAAAGGGGTCTGTGGGCCTTTCCGCGCAATGCACCTTAAATGGGGACATCAAACGCCACATGGGCCTTTTGGCCACACGTGCTATGGTTATCTCAAACCTACAATCATCAAAGAGGTCCTCCAACCTTCCATGATATGTGCCTCAAAAGGGGATGCCCAATGCCACGTGAGTCTTTCGGCTATACGTGTTATGATGATCCCGAGGCTAAAATCGTCACAGAGGTACTCCAACCTTCCGTGCTATGTACCTTAAAAGGAAGCGTCAAATGCTATGGGGTATTTTTCCTCCTCATGCTATGATCACTCCGATCATACAATCACCACGCAGGCTCTCCAGCCATACGTGCTATGCAGCTCGTCTTGAAAGGTCATAGTCACTGCTAAGGCATAAAACCACTCCGGGCGTAGTGCCTTGTCTTCGAAGGTGTGAAAATCACAGAGTACTTATGTTCCGACCTGTGGCACTTATTTTATGAATGCCACAAATGTTTATTTCCACGCTGCGCGTTGCACCTTTTACTGGTACTGATGAAGTAAATCCACAAGGGTCTTGATTCCCATGCGGTGACATTTGTTGGTTGTGAATGCCATATGGTGGACATTTCTCGCACCGTGATTCACACCTTTGGTAATCGAAAGCTTCCCGACCATAAAAACACTTCTCCAAAATAACAAATAATTATTTCCCACTTTAATAATTAACAAATTTGTAAGAATATAAATTTTTATTATAAATATGAAATCTTTATTTGAATTTCAGAAAACTAGTGCCCACCTTACAACTCTTTGTGGGACTTTTTAAGAGAGGCTTTACTGGTAGTATTTCCTTAACATCAGTGCATTTCAAGGCTTCTTGAGCCTGATGCCATCCAGCTGCTTCAAATAATAGGCACCAGGCCTGACGACCTCCATAACTTTGTAGAGCCCTTCCCACTTCTCCCCAAAAGATCCTTCATCTGACTTCTTCATGTTCATGGTGACCTGCCTTAAGACTAAGTCATCGGGATGAAATGTTCATACCCGGAATCTTTTATTATAGAAGCGTGCCATCCTCTACTGGTAGGTTGCTACCCTGAGTGCTAATCTATCTCGTTGTTTCACCACCAGATCCAAATCGTGCCTGATAAATTCTTCATTGTACTCTTCGTTGAAATACAGAACTCGGTGGGTAGTCATCTTGACCTCCGCTGGTAATACTACTTCAGACTCATGTGTCAGAGAAAATGGGGTTTCTCTTGTCGAGTCCTTATATGTGGTCGGATGTGCTTACGGAACTTATAGCAACTCCTCCACCCAGAAGCCTTTGCGAACCCCAAGTCTGCCATTCAAATTTTTCTTTATGGTCTTGTTGGCTGCTTCAACCTATCCATTTGACTTAGGGTGGGTTGGTGAGGCGAACCTTAATGCAATATGAATGTCTTCACAAAACTTCATAAAACCCTTACCGTCGAATGACTCCCAATGTCTGTAACAAAAGCTCAGGGGATCCCGAATCAATAGATAATATTCTTTCACAAATTCGATAATTTTCTTTTCTATAATGGTGGAAAGCGGCTCGACTTCTGCCCATTTGATGAAATAGTCTATGGCCACAATGTCATATTTGGCTTGTTTTTGCCCATAAGTAGTGGACCGATGAGATTTAATCCCCACTGGGTAAATGACTATGGGCTAGAAAAAGTCATCAACTGCTCGAGTGGTTGTTTAGGCACGTTGCTCAGGCCACCTCAGTTCCGTCCTGATGCATTATAGGCCAATAGTAGCCTGGCCGAATTGCCTTATGCGCGATTGATCTTACTCCATCGTGACTCTCGCAGATGCCTCCGTGGATTTCCCTTATGTATAGTTAGCATCCCCGGGTCTAAGACACCTCAGATATAACATCGTGTACCATCTTATATATATAACTCCATCCATGAGGCAAAAATAGGCTTTGCGATACTTCACATTTCTTGCATCCTTCTTGTCCTCATGTAGATTCCCAGACTCTAGAAATTTCTTGATTGAGTCAATCGAGATTGGTTATCTTCCATTTCTACTTCCATCACATCAGTATTGCCTACACTCATTGGCCAGAGGATTTCCATAGGTATATCCCGCGGAATATTGGACTTAATTGATTAGGCCAACCGAGCCAGTGAAACGGCATGTCGATTTTTGTCCCGTCCTATATGCTCGAATGTGACATTTCCCATTCTTTCAACTAGTTTCTTCACCTCCCCGAGGTAAGCTATCATATTGGGCTCTCTACCATAGAACTCATTATTAAGTTGTTGAACGACTATCTAGAGTCACTCTTTACCACCATATCTCTCACCCAGACCGCATCACATAGTCTCAACCGGACTAGGATTGCCTCATACTCTACTTCATTATTGGTAGCCTCAAATGTGAATCTCAATGCATAGCTCATTTCTTAACCACGTTCATTAGTAAGAATGACATCGGCTTTACATCCTTAGGAACTAACAAACCTCATCCACACATAGCTCCCATTTCTCATCTTCCTCCATAACCACCAACAGATATGGTCTCGTGAATTCACCCATGAAATTGACCAAAGCTTGCCTCTTGATGGATACCCGAGGTAGATAAAAGATATCATACTCACTGAATTCTATCGACCACTTCATAAGACGACCAGATGTTTTCTGTATGTACAATATCTGCCTAAGGGGATGACCGATGTATACCCCGATATAGTGTGCTTGAAAATAAAAGTATAGGTTTCTGGCCGCTGTAACTAGTGACAAGGTCATTAATTCATGGGGCAAATATCTAGTTTCTACGTCTAATAACGCCTTACTAGTAGTATAATGGCTTCTGGACTTTATTTATTTCTTGTACTATCACTGAACTAACTGCATACTAAGGGTGAGCAAAACCGATTTTGGTTCCGGTTCCGTATGGAATCGGAACCTACCTGAAAAAATCGGTTCCTAACTAAGTGGAACCGGAACCTACCCAATTAAATAGGGTACCATATTAATAGGTTCCAATTCAGTTTCAGTCTGATGTCGGTCCGGTTCTGAATTACCCTATTTATATAATATTGTCAAACTTTGATCGGTTCTAATTAATCGTGTGTGTACTTTGGGCATACTATAATACAAAAAAAAAAAAAAACATACTAAGGTTGAAGGGTCATTCATATTTCTTACCTGAAATAGGACAAAATGGATCAAATGAATGACTAACTGAGGCCTACTAAATCAAAAATAGCTATCAGAGACTTGCACCAATAGATTGTTCTTTACGTTTAAGTTATAAATCACATAAACATACAAGCTTTTCACATAAATTTTCTTAACATCAGAGGAAAAAATGAAAAAGTGTTATAAGCACTGACAAACCTGAAATGCACAAATCATTTTATTAAATGCATCTGTTACTTTTCGCACGAAAAAATATCATATAATACAAAAGATTATGAAGAAAGACTAACCATTAACATTAAGAAGCAAAAAAACTAGCATAGATGCCCATAATGGGAGATTGTTGTCAGAAAGAAAATGTTAGTTAGAGGAATATGGAAAGAATGATAAACATGAAAATCAATAAACTAACATAATTGCATTTTAAAGATTGAGTTCTGAAGTAAACAAATACCAGAAAAATTTACCTATTTCATATGACCACCTTAAAATCATCTTCCAGGGATGTTTTGATGTATTTTTGGAAGTCAAACTTACTTCTGGTTCCGGTTCTGACCATTTTGGAACCGGAACCGGACCGGTTAAAATTAGTTCCTTCAATTTGGAACTGGAACCAGACCGGTTACAACTGGTCCAGTTCCAAACTCAGAAAATCGATCCAGTTCCGACTATTTTGAGGTAGAACCGGAACCGGTGCTCAGCCCTACTGCATGCTATGAAATGGCTAAATACATAAATAATTTCTCACTCGAAATTGGCTTTGCCAGAAAGAAAGCTCGGGTCAGATACTCTTTGAGTTGATGGAGGGCTTTCTCACACTTATTAGTCCATATCACCTCCTTCTTCACCTTCTATATAAGTTGAAAGAATAAGTGGCACTTGTCGGTTGCTTTGGAGATGAATTGATTGAGTGTTGCGACCCGACCAGTCAGACTCTAAATTTCCTTCACTGTCCTTGAGGATTTTAAGTCTACTACTTCTTTGATTTTCATAGGATTAGCCTCAATGCCTCTTGCACTGACCACATATCCCACGACATTTCCCGAATGAGTTCAAAAGTCTCACTGAGGTGCTTCAAATAATCCTCGGGCAACACCGACATTATGATCATGTCGTCTACATAAACTTGCATGGTCTTATCGATGAGAGGCTTGAAGACCTAGTTCACCAGCCTCTGATATGTTGCCCCCATATTTTTCAGCCCAAAAGGCATCACCTTGTAACATTACAACTCAGGTCGGTCACGAAGGTTATCTTCTCCTCATCCTCGAGATATATTTTGATATGGTTGTATCATGAGAACGCATCCATAAAACTCAGGACCCATGACTGGCCGTTGAATCGACCAGCTGATCAACTTTAAGGAAAGAGAAACTATCTTTAGGGCAAGCTTATTCAAGTCTGAAAAATATACACACATCTTTCATTTGCCATTTTCCTTTTTTCACTAAGACAATATTGGATACCCACCTCAGGTATTTTACTTCCCTGATGAACCCAGCCTACAACAACTTATCCATCTCTTCGTGAATTGCCGCATACCACTCCTAGTTAAAGGTCATTCTCTTCTATTTCACTGCCTTGTGGCCTTGATCAATTGAGAGGTGGTGACTTATGACCCGGGGATTAATCCCAAACAATCCTTATAACTCCATGCGAAAACATCAGTAAATTCTCTGAGGAACTCAATGAGCTTTGTTTTCATGCTTTGCTCCAACCCGGCCCCGACCTTCACCAACTTCTCTGAGCCATAAATTACCACTGTTTCTAGCTCCTCTCCAATTTCACCGTACTGGAGACTCTCTTCGGGTTGGGGTCAACTGTCTTAACTTCTGCTGACCCATTCTCGACATTCATTAACTCTCACATACGACCACGATTCCCTCCCGAGTTGACTTCATCACAAAGGGCTTCCCTAGAATCATCTGGTAGTTGGACAAGCAATCTACCACCCTGAAATCTATCATGATGACTCGGGTGTGAGGGTTCATTCCAATGGTCATTTTAAGTTGTGCCCGACCCAATGGAACAACATTCGGCCCTCCAAACCCATAAAGTATGGTTGCATCCTTTATCAATGTTCTAAACTCCAAACCCAACCCATCAAAGGCCTCATTTGATATAATGTACACAACACTCTCTAGATCCACTAGTATCATATCAATATCTGACCCGCCTATATTAGTAGTGATTATAAGTGCGTCATCTTGGGGACATCTCACCATAAGTGTCCTCGTCTGTGAACATTATCAGAATATGTCGGGCTTTCTGGATCTTTGGGGCCCTCTCATTATTCAATACCCCGGGGCCTTTGATTCTATAATAGTTCTTTTTGGCCTGATTTAAATCTCCTGCCAATGTTCTTCCACCTACTATCATATTAACTGGTTACAGCTCCCTATGTTGTCGGGCTCTCATGGCCTCATAATCTATGCACTCTTTCAGATAGTCATTCCTTACCAGATCTTTAACCTGCTTTTGCAGGTCCTTGCACCCATCATTTCCATGGCCTCTCATATTGTGATGGGAGCAATAGGCCATGTTGTTTCGTCGATCTATCGGGAATCTTCTCGGGTCGGGCTCTGTTAGGAGTCATTTATCTTGTATTTCAAGAGCCATATGAGACAATGGCATGTTAAGGGCAGTGTATGTCGTACCCCCGTCACTTGGGAAACCTTGATCGGGGGTCTTCTTTCTGGCGCCGGGTTCCTCAGGGCCACAAGCCTGAATTCCTGCCTTTGACCCTGACATCTCCAACCGATGTTATCCCGACAATGATCCCTTCTTAGATCCTTCTTTTTCTGAGTGTTACCCCATCGGTCTATATTCTCTTCCTTCTCCAACAGCAAAAACCTTTTGGCCAGCTCCAAAGTCATGGCATAATATGTCACTTCCTAGATTCTGAGGTGGGACAACAATCGCCCAACCTTCAATGCGCCTTTCGAACTTTCTTAGGGCTTCAGGGGACTCAAATGCCCCGACCTCCAATACCAAATTATGGTATCGAACCAAAAAAAATTCAAAGAATAACTCATCAGTTGAGAAAAATAATTAACACTCATCGGGGTCAAATTCCTGAACCACAAAATAGTGGGTCCCCTAAGGTTAAAGGAAAAAGGTTTACAAATCGCCTCTCTCTCCATATCCTGAATCTGTGTCAGTAACACAAACTTCTCCACGTACAACTTTGGGTCAGTATTATCCTTGTATAAGTCAATCGTAGGCATTGAAAATCTCCTTGGAACGCTGCATCCAGGACCTCCCGAGTGAAAGGAGACTTGTCTCTAAATCTTGATCTTCTCAGGTGCCTCGTCGCACACCCATCTCCCACCTTTTCATTTCCTAGTGGAATTAATCCTTCCAATGGTTCTCAAAACGTTCTTTCCTTAGAGACTTCCTTACAATCATCACCCCGACCGCGACGCCTCATTTCTCGCGGAGCTCTTCGTTCTTGCTCCTTGTAACAACCCGGGTCAGGCTCCCTAAAATACCGATAGCTGTTTGATGGCTCGGGAGTTCATGTGTCATCGCACATTTCCTAAGGTCCGTCCAATGATGCCTAGCTTGCTATAACCATCGATCTCACCTTGGTGGATTTCCTTCTCCTGGCCTCAAGCTCATTTTCCTCACCAACCACTCTTTTTCCACTGGCAATCTCTTGCCGCCTCCTATTGGGACTCGCGGGAGCTTGCTTTCCCGACCTCTTTTCGAGCATCTCAATTCTATCCACCATGGTTTCCATGAAGATTTTGGTAACCTCTCTCTCTTTCTAGACTTTCTCACACGCCCGTCGCAAGCCCTCTTCCAACTTGCACATCCACTCTTTTGTTGATGCACCATTAGCTCTGGGGTCTCCGTCTCCTGCCATCGTTTTGTGGTGTTTGTTACTTTTTGTACTGTTCCCCCACAGACAGCGCCAACTATCGATAGCTGTTTTTCGTTCCAAATGCAATATTAGGAATTTATCCCTCGAACACACCTCCATAAACTGTGAATTTGTTTGGTTAGTGGGAACCACACAAACTTGACAAAAAACAAACAATCACTGAGTCAATGATTTACGTGGTTCGGTGGGGAGTGGCTCCAACCTACGTCTACAAGAGAAATAGGAATATGATTTTATTATGCTTTGAGTAACTACTGACCCGAGCTAATAACATGGGGAATTATACGCGTTATAATGAAATATCTTATCGGGTTATGATCGACGGGTCAACTTCTCACATTGTGGCCAGGTACGCGACTCATTTTCTCTCTCTATCACTAATCTTTCTTAATACTCTTGCTGTCAAATTACAATTTACTCTTTCTCAAGCTTTTTAGCTCAGAAAGCCAACCCTCTTTACAATAACTTCAACTCATTTATATAGGTTCTCAAATCACATTTCCAACCAACCCTGATGTCACCTTGCATCACTAAGTCATCATTACCTCCCTTATCCGCTGCACCCACCGCCCATTCTGACCACACTCAAGCCTGCTGCTTTGCCACTACACTGACATATGACGGCCTGCGGCGGCCTATGGTGGTTGATAGAACTCATGGCTTCATGTGAGTCATTGCTTTATCATTTTCATCATTAGTCTTCTAGATGCACTCATTTTCAAGTATGACATACGTCATACTGATCTAACCTGGTCGGGCATAACTTTACCAAGTCTCCTCGAGTCGGGCATCCACAACCACACGAAGTATCCCAATACCACACTTCAAAATGGTCAGGTCGGGAACATCATCACTTTATCCTCTAAAACTCTCATCGGATAGAGCACGTTGCTTGCATACCATGATCATGTCATTCTTTCAATCTTCCTCTTATTTTGAGTCATCGAGCCTATCAACATCTTGATTGGATATTACAACAGAAGGCTCGAACCCTGAGAATTTGACTCCCCTCGAAGTGAGTACCATAAAAAACCACCACCATCATGTTAAATTCAGCTTAATGATTGAGTTAATCGTCAATGTGTAAGGAATTTGCTGTTTTATTTCAATCTCGAAGGCTGAAAAGAGAGAAGTATGGAAATTATTTGGTTTTTTTTTTTATAAAACGTTGTCGTCCGTTAGTTTGTCTTATCCCTTCTACTTTGATCAAAACGCACGTCATTGCGGTTCTGTATAATGGGTTGTACACTTGTACCTATTGCTGCAAGAGTATCGTTATTAAAAAAAAAAAAGGTATTATGAATTTTAAAATATTACTTTTTATTATTTAATTTATGATAAATTTATAGTATCCCAATATTATTTCGGTAGTAAAATGTAAATATCTCTATATAAAAACATAAATCTCAATTTTTTTTTATAATTTAATCTAATGACAACCTAATTCACTTCATATAAGTGGGGTTAAAACCCTAGACATCTCTTATTTCCGCTAACAAAATTTTATCAAGTGAAAGTTTTCGCCCACAAAAGATGTTAAAGAAAAACAGTAGAGAATCTAGTTTTGTGGAGTGTATAACATTATTTTTGTGTAATATTTGCCTTTGTTATATCTTATAAGGGTTGTAAGTAAATTCACTTCAAACTACAATAAAAATTCCTTGAGATGCAACATAATACGTTGTTGAATCTTTACTTGAAAATTTATTTAAGAGAAAAATGTTATATGTATTCTGAAGAATTGTGTCCAATTTATAAGCAATCAAAGATTATATTCAAAAGACATGACTTTTACCCTCCAAAAGACAATAAAATTTTGTTATTAATTGTGAGAATTGAGACCGATCCTTGAAGGGTCCGCGTAAGACAATAATTAAACCAAAATGAATTAATGATATCTATATTTCATAACATAAATTAACCGTCAAATATGTCCAAATTCAACGATGAAATATAAATCTCAAATAATCCACCATAAAGCAAAATAATAATAATAATAATAATAAAAAGTGATTGACCTCAATTTATTACTCAAATCCAACGGCGGAGACAGATCCATGCAATGCATGATGCAACCCCGAGGCTCAAAAAAGATCAGAAATTTTTGGACAGAAAGATAAAGGCATGTGTCACACACGTGTCAAAATCTCAGAAACACTGGTGTCTGGTGGGGTCCACCTAAAACAATGTATTAAAAGTGGCAATGGCAGTTACACTCTCTCTACATATACAGTATACACACACTCCACTGAAACCAACTCTCTTCTCCATTGCAGACTCCCTGTTTCTTTACTCTTGCTGCTGCTCCTAATACCAGGTAATTAATTAATCTGTACCACATTTTTGCTTTCTTTATTATTATTTGGTTATAGATCGTGTTCAAGGTTGATCTTTCTCTTTGCATGTAATGGATTTTCAGTTTATTATTTCTTAATATTTTTTATTCGTTGAATCATAAGATTATGTGATGGAATTTTGCATGCAAATGTACTTTTTCTCTGTAGTCCGAAAATTGAATGATCCGGTCTGTTTTCTGCTTCGGCTATGAGTTTGTTAGCCCAATAACACCGGTCTGACATGCCATGACCGAGTCACCTTGTGCTTTTGTTTGACCGATGGCCCATCTGTGAGCATGAGTGCCCAAAAACTTAGCTATTGCATACGCCCATCTCAGACCGCGAGCTCTTAGCGGTACATTTTATTTGGTATTGTGATTAAAATAAATTACAAAATTTGATTTTTTTAAAATTTGATTTTTAAAAGAAATCACGATAAAATTATTATTATTTTTTAATAATTTTACTATCTATCAATCAAACGGAGTCACACACCCATACTTAATAATTTACCCGATTATAAATAGATTGGTCTGACCCGGTCCATTAAGTTATCAGTATTCCAGACGTGAGGCTATAGAGTGTGTTCACTGCATTAAAATATTGTATTAAAATTATGGCATCTCATGTTTGGCTGTAATTAAATATTGTATTAAATTTATGGTATCTTATGCTCGGCTGTAATTTTTAATTGCACTGCATGAGGTGCATAAAATAAAGTCATGGGTGTTTAAATCATTTTACTTTATTAATAAACAAAATATTAATTCTTAATAAATAACTATAATATTAAACGTTAATAAAATATAAAAATAACCACATTATTATAATACATCACAGATTGTATTGGATTTATCATAGTACCAAACATTTGGTGTGTACTATTGACTATAATAGTACAAAATTAAATTTTTTTTATAGGAGGCCATATGGAGCCCCGGGCTGGGCCCATCAGAAAATCATTTTTTTAAAAAAGTTTGAAAAAAAAAATTATTTTTTTGAATTTTTTAAATACCTAAAAACGAAAAAATAAATTAAGAATTTCTTATGTTTTTTTTATTTAGTTATAAATGTATAATTTTAGAATTATAAATTTATTTATACAATTAAAAAATTATTTTTTATTAATAAAATTCGGACTTGGCCGGGCTTGGGCCTTAAAAGACCCTAGGGTCAGGCTCGCTTTTGTCATCCCTACCTACCACCTGTTTGCATACAGGTGGTCACAGTTTGGTTTGATATAATTATAAAAAATTTATAATAACAATTATTTGGTTTTTATTTAAATTTCGATTTTTTTGAAAAAAAAAATGAAATTATAAAAAATTAATTCGGTTAAGTTATTTTGTTTAGTTAAGAAAATGAAATAATTCGGTTTGTTTGATTTTTCAGTTTCAGTGTGAGGTGTTGTCTAACTCAAATTTGATATCGAGTCGGTATTTTTTTAATTTTATTTTAAAAAACATTATTTTTCAATGAATTTACTAGATAAATCACAATTATATATACTCATATAAGTTTATACTATACAAGTTTTTCAGGAGACAAAATCATCATTTAGATAAATGATAATTATAATTTAAATGGTATGAAAGTAAAAAATATAAAATAAAACCAAAACAGAAAAAAAAAAATTTATAAAGATTTTATTCAATTAATTCGGTTCAGTTTAATTTTTTTATTTAAAAAAACAATATTTTTCACTGTGTTCTAAAATGCACTAGTCGTGCGAGCGCCTAGTCGAGGTAGTGCCTAGCGCCTAGAGCGCCTAGTCGAGGCCTAGGCGGTTAATCGGAAATTGAGAATTTCTATAATTAGGTTTAAGATTTGGTATGATTTGGAGAAATTAATCATAGATAAATGTTATTTGAGTAATGGCTAATATTTATAAATGGTTAATTTGATGAGAAACTAACAAAAATAGAAAAAAAAAAAAAAGATTAGATTTTTGAAATTAGGGTTTATGCTCTAAATTGGGATTTTTTTTTCAAATTGATGAGTTAGAGAGTTAATTTTATAAAATTAAGGTTAGGGTTAGGATTGAGGTGCAAAAATCGGCCGGAAAAAGCAATTAATTTCGAATTCTTCGTCAGTCAACGGCGGTTGACCGATGAATTTGTGACAAGCGCCTGGCCCCAACGATTTGGCTGAACCTATATGCGCCGCCTAGGCGCATCTAGGCGGGGCGTTTTAGAACACTGATTTTTCAATGAATTTACTAACACTGCCTTTTACTTGATTATTATTATTATTATTTGAAATGTTGGGAATCTCGCCGTTGATTATGTTAATTACTAGATTTCATTTATAATTGCCTGCTTAATTTGATGCTCAATTCAAGTTTTAAGTCCCTAAAATTACCTTCTCTTTTTTGACAGGAGTATTATCCTTCATTTGCTATTAGAAAATGGCATTTTCTGAATCACAAAGTATTGCTTATGGGGGTGTCCGACCAGAGTCACCACCTCATCAACAATCACAAACACAATTTGAAAAATCACTCGAGGACCAATTGGCTTCCCCAATGAACAAGCAAAGCTCAATTTTCTCACTTACTCTCGATGAGATTCAACTCAAGAGTGGGAAGAGTTTCGGATCAATGAACATGGATGAATTCCTCACCAACTTGTGGAATAATGTCGACGAAAATCAAGTCTCCTCACAACCTAACAACAACCAAACCGAACCTATGGACAACAAAACCATTGAAACCGGACCTACTTTGACACGACAAAACTCATTTTCCATCCCTATCCAACTTTGCAAGAAAACTGTGGAGGAAGTATGGTCTGAAATCCAACACCCAAATCTCAACGACATTGCTAATCACGAACATCCTCAGCGTCAACCAACCTTCGGAGAGATCACTTTGGAGGAGTTTTTGATCAAAGCCGGAGTTGTCCAAGAACCAACTCCCAAGCCTTGTCTTCCTCCGCCGCAGAAATTGGCACCCACAGTGGCGCCAGCGCCAACTGAAAGTAACAACACATGTTTGGATGCAACCTACGGGATGGGGACTACATGCCCAATGGTGGCACTAGGATTTTCTACTCAACCAAGTATGGGAACCAACTTGTTGGTGAATGGTTATGCAGCATACCCAATATACACTACACCAACTGAAATCAGTATTGAAAATGAGAAGAGCCAAGGCATGTTAGAGGCTGTTGGTCCAAAAGGAAATAGAAAGAGGATAATAGATGGTCCGCACGAGGTGGTCGTGGAGCGGAGGCAGCGGAGGATGATCAAGAATCGGGAATCTGCAGCACGATCTCGTGCAAGGAAACAGGTAACTTTTACTTATAACGAACACCTAATTACTGCATGAGTCTGCATTAATATGACTTCAAATTTTGTTTTGCAAATTGCTTCTACTGCTGCAGGCATACACAGTGGAGTTGGAGCTAGAGTTAACTCAGCTCAAAGAAGAGAATGATAAGCTGAAAGAAACTGTGGCAAGTACAATGAATTTAAAGATTTAATTTTTTTTTCCTCCTTAATTACAAGGGCATGCACTAATATTGAATTTTTTTTTCCTTTTTGCATATTTCGATTATATATGCAATAGAAGGAACTTGAACAAAAGCGAGTACAAGAGGTAATTTACATTTACTGACATCTACACTATTTGCATGAAATTAACTTGAATTTTTTTTTTCTCCTTATATAAAATGAAATAGTTAGAGGTAAAATTAGTACTTCCTACTAATTATAAATTAATTATTAGTGCTTGCTAGTATTATCATTATTATTAGTGATTGGTCGTAATCTGATAATAGATTGAAAAAGAT
Source organism: Zanthoxylum bungeanum (assembly GCA_019454045.1). Taxonomy (NCBI): domain Eukaryota; kingdom Viridiplantae; phylum Streptophyta; class Magnoliopsida; order Sapindales; family Rutaceae; genus Zanthoxylum; species Zanthoxylum bungeanum. Next base: position 64,445 of record SKCR01017735.1, read on the forward strand.
GAACAAGCAAACGAAAATGGCAAGAGAAGGCTGAGAAGCTGAGGAGAGGAGGATAGCAAGTTCCAGTTAGTGAATATATAAATAGGGGATCGAACAAGAAATGAATAGTTTGATGAGATGAATAAAACAAATATGTATATTTGTAAATGTTAGTGATACTTAAATAAATCTACATATATGTTAGTTTCTATTTGTCACCTTTGATGTGTATAATTAAGTTATTTCATATCTTTTATTTAGAAAAAGAAAAACAAATCTATGCAGCAATGCAGGTTGGAAAAATACTCACAAGTAAGCATTTTGTGGTACAATTTTAAGCATGATCCACTTCGTGTTAGTGGTTATTTTTGAGTGATTCGGATACTCCTCCGTTAGTAGTTCGGAACGGAGTAGTTCGGAATGGTATATTCATATGCTTAAAATGGTGCTTGGGTGAATGAGAAATTGTTGCTCAAAGTTCACCCATTGGTGTTGGGAAATAAAGAGAAGTTAGCTTGTCCTACATGAGAAAGCTAATAAGGAAAAATTGTGTTTTTATATGATTGCTCATATGTAGATGGGTAAGTGTTATAAGGATAGAGGTTCTCTCTACATGCGCGCAAGGGGTACAAATCAAAATCCGATCAGGCTTGACTCGTGTGCACCCGCACGTCCTGTGTACACGAATGCCAGACCAAATTGTGCGGGCCCGACCAAGCCAATTTTTGCAAACCTCTTTATTTTTTCTCCCACTAATGTGATTTTAATTGGCATGTTTAATTTCTTTTAATAAGTGCAGTGTTTTTCGTATTTGTAAAAAATAAGACATAACAAAAATTTTTTGCTATTTTTGTTGAGAGAGTTCAAACACACTTTGTGGTTCATTGTAAACGATTTTGGTGGTGCCCATTAGGGGTGTGCATCGGTCGGTTAATCCTTAATTTTTTAACCGTAACCAAAATTTTCGGTTAAATAAAAGTGTGACCGATTTAACCAATTTATGACACATAACCATTAACCAATTAACCATTATATTTCGGTTGGTTATGGTTAATTCGGTTATTAACCAATCCAATAAATTAAAATTTAATATTTTTTTATAATTTTTAATTAGTTAAATTATATATGATGTAAGTCGGTTCTACCGATTTTTTCGAAACTTTTCAACTGGTCATTCTACAACGAATATGAAAAAATCGACCCCCTAAATTTGGTTGACATATTTCTTTTAAATCATTGATGGATGCAGTATTTGCAGATGCATTATCAAATCCAATTGTTAAAATTTTTTCTCCTAAACCATATTCATCAAAAATTACCTTCATCATTCTATAAATATTATGTGCAGTATGTTGGTCATCAAAAACTCTAAATGCAATAAGTCGTTTTTGCATGGTAAATGATGCATCAATCCAATGACAAGTCACACCCATGTATGCGTGTGTTTGCCAATGGTCACTCCAAATATCAGAACATATAGAAATACGACCTTTCATCTCTTTAAATATTTCATTTAAAATAATTTTACCATCTTTATATAATTTGAAAATATGACGTTTTGTTGTGTTTCGAGTCATTCTACATGCAGCAGGGTTTAAAGCATTATGCACGTAATTAGTAAAATGAAGTTTTTCACCAAAGCTTAAAGAAAGATGTGCCATACATGTTAATTTCGCAAATTCTTCTCTATTTTTTGCATCAGAATATTTAAATAAATCTACACTACTCGTACCTCTGCTAGATGATGCGTACCTGGCCATTTGAGTCTGCGTCGTATCAATGCCAAATTCAACCGGATGATGTTTCTCCATGTGCTTGATCATATTTCCGTATCCACCAGAAAATTTATAGATAACCCCACAATAGTTGCAAATTGCTCGTTGTGAACCATCGTCTAGGCGTTCCAAATTAAAATGAATTTTGAAAATATCGGAGGACCGAGCCTTAACTTCTCTTCTTCGTGATTGTGCACTGACACTGGGGCCGCTCTCTTGGGTCGGCATATTTGACATTATGTTCTCGGATGAGCTTGCCATTTGAATAATTGCGATGCGAATTCCGAATGTGATAACAAATTAATTAACAACTAAAATAAGAGAATTGTATTGAAGTAAGATTGAGAATAAGAGATTTATAGAAAATGAGAGAGTTGAGAAATTGGTGTGATGAAATTATGAAAAATGAATCCTATTTATAGAATTTTAGAATTTTTTTGATACCAAAAATGCCCCTAAATATAACCGTTTTATTACCGTTATTAGGGGTACATTAGTAATTTTTTATTTTATATAAAATTTTTTTTATAATTTTTTTTTTGGCAGGGAGCCGTTTGGCAGGGAGCCAAACGGCTCCCTGCATCCCCCAACGGCAGTAGCCGTTGGGGAATAAGGCCCCCAACGGCTACTAGCCGTTGGGGGCCTTAGGGTTCCTGTTGGAACCCTACGGTTCCAACAGGAACCCGACGGTTCCAACCGGAACCGTTCGGTTCCGGTTGGAACCGTCCAAACCGGTGGAACCGTACGGTTCCACCGGTTCGGACCGGTTCGAGTTGGGGTGGAACCCCAACCGAACCGGTCCCATTCCGGTTCGGTTCCGGAACCGGAACCGGAACCGGTTGGAACCGGAACCTTCCGGTTCCAACCGGTTCGGTTCCGGTTCCGAACCGGAACCGTGGCCGGGTCTATTGATTATAAGAACTTATAAAATAATTTTGAAAAAAAATAAGTATATATAATCATGTTTATTGGTGTAATATAAAATTTGAAATTTTTTTATCAAATATTTGTGTTTCCCTCTATAATTTCCCTCCAAATCTAAAAAACTGTCAAAAATAAATTCGAAAATAATTAATTTCGGAATTTCAAATAAGCTCAAGTGACAATCTTTGACTTTAAATATTATATGTTTCCCTCCAATAATTTCCCTCCGAATCTTTTAATATCAATTTAAATCATTAGGTGTGATAAAACTTATAAACATAATATATTCTCTATGTTCTTCCTATGTGGGGATATGAAGTCTCATATTTTATCACAAAATATTGCTAACATTTATTAGTGTCGAGTTCCTGTCCTGTCATATTTTTCAGCTATATATGTTGATTACGGAAACAAGTACTTACATGATAAATAAGGCTTTATTAAAGTATTAGTAAAGCATAATTTTACTTATGTGCAATAATGGAAAATTATATTACTTTTAAAAAAAAAATCGTTGAAAATTCCGCCGCCAAATCATCCATTCCGAACTTAAGCGAAGCAGATAAAACCCCCGGTTGTCCCAAACTCTTATAAAAAAACACACTTCTTGAATTAGAACCCAGAACCTTAAGGTCTGATCCTGAACTCTATTACCTTTATTAGTTTATTAAAATGTTATTATTTCTTATAATTCTACATAATTTAACATCACTCTCACGTTGAAAAGAGATATAGTGATAAACTTAATAAGTCTAAATGAATTAACTCTTAATACTCATCATAACCTCTAATTGAAGGGCGTTGCTAACATACCCTTGGGTATCTGATACCCAAGGGTTGTCAGCATAAAAAAATAAATAAATCAAAGAATGTGACCAAAAAAGAAAGAAATTAAATATTACATAGATGAATCTCTATGAAGACAATCTGCGCCCCACACCAGCAGTGCACAGATGCATTCAATCGATGCCCCTCTAGCTACCAAGTGAAGAGGAGTGCTTCCTGGGCAATTGTAATCATCAATCTATCAATCTACAAAACAAATTTAACACCTAACAACAATAAAACAAAATCATCACCATAATTTTTACCCATTTCCACCGGCTGAAGCACAAACAAGAGGACAACAATCTAGTAAAATATGTACATATTCATACCGTCTTTGATGATCTACCAAGTGCAATGGCGTCCCTCATCTGCCATATCTGATGTTCACAAATCTTACATATCCCCTAAAATCCAATCCCAACACAGCAATTTTATCAGCCATTAATAAGCCAAATTTTATCTATTTATCTAACAAATATTTCTATTCTTAGCCTACCAAGAAACGACAACAGGGCCAGACTGAGCAGCAGAGAGAATGGCTTGAAGGCAATCCGTATGGCCATAGTATGCAGCATAGTGCAAGCAGGTTTGTCTGTAAAGGGAATCAAACATCAAAATCTATCAAAATCAAACACAAATATTGCTAAAAACACAACTTGTATGCAAGATTCGAAACAAAATAAAAAACACTAAATGACTAAAATTATAGAGGATGCAGTGTAATCAAGATTTACCAACCACAAAATCCAACGACGGCGTAGAGAATGAAGTGTAGCAGCAACAGAGTTGAACAACAAAGAAATTTGGGGTAGGAAATTAAACAGGATGAAGTGTATCACCAATTTTAGGGCAAGAAATTTAGGGAAAAATTTCTCTACTGTATAATAGAGATCGTGAGAGTGAGAGATTTGGGGGAGTTGGAGAGAGAAATTTTTTTATATTTAATATTTATTACTGGTTTAACCGGTTATTTCTTTTTTTTAACTGACCGTTGGATCACTTACTAGTGATCCAACAGTGAAGAGCCCATATGTATCTCATACCCCTGGGTACCACAGACGGACCCTTGATAAATAGAAAGAATATTTTCCTTGACGATTATCATTTATAATACATTCCTTTCGCCATATTATATCTCACTATGAAATGTGTCAACTCTTACGATCATAATTAATAAATATTGTGTAAGTTGGAGATTCTAAAACTCTTTTGAAACTCCCTCGTTATGGCCGCTTGGGATATCCTCACATGTTTAAGTTTGTCTAGAGTGGCGAGTTCTATAACGGTCACTCATAACCTTTAGATGCTTCTCATATTGCCCTATAACTTCTCCATAAACAATCGTTTCATGGACGGCATAAGTTATTGTAGAAGCTATATGATATAATGGAGACTCTAATTTAAGGATCAATCATATCATCATTATTAAAAGAAATTTCATAGACATATAGGATAAAATACTTCATATAATTATCTTATAGACTAATTCAATGTATTTATTCTCTAATAAGCTTTCATGTATTTATTAGGATTGATACTCGGAGTGCCAATCCGGATCGTATTATATTCGATTCATGAATACGAACAATATCTTTTTCCATGATATTACTTATTTATGATCGTACCTCTTGTCTTTTATTATATATTTTCGAACCAATTTAATTATATTAAAACTTAATCCGGTTAGTGAGATATATATATATATATATATATATATATATATATGTTGACGGCGGATTTTGGTCTCAGGGTAATATTGGAATATCACTCCCGAAGAAATCCTCCCTCAATAGTGAATTTTTTTGGTTATGGGGGACCAAAGGCAAATTTAACAAAAGACAGATAAACACACCAATCAACAAAGAGATTTAACGTGGTTCGGTGGATTTGGATCCGACCTACGTCCACGGACACAAAAAAGATGGTACTTTTTATTACTTAAACACTCTTCTTGGGTCTCTACAAGTCAGAGCTTGAAGATTCAGATCACTAATTTTTTGATGATCCTTTTACACATACTATGCCCTCATATTTATAATATCACAGAAATCAGACTCCTATTTGCATAAGAAATCCTAATTGAACTTAGTCTCTTCTCCTTGCAATGATTCCTAGCCTGATTTTCCCTTCTCTTTTCTTATTCCTTCTTGGATTCTGACTTCATTTCCTTGTGAGAGTAGGATAACTCGTTTTATCTTATCCGTAAGAATAGGGTGTCGTCATCTTGAACGCGTCTCGCCGTCTGGTCGGTCTTCATGAGGTCGGTCATGACAGTCTTTTATGCTGAGAGTGTTTCTACCGACCTTAGAGTGCTCGGTCATCCGAACCAAAGTGGTCGGTTTTTACATATTGTGGTCGGGTCGGCTTTGATGATCTCAACCAGTCAAGGAATTACCCTTCTGTCCTCGTCGTGCTGTTTTAAATGTTTATAGTGCCTGAAAACACCATCAACATCTGTCCCCTAGTTCTCGGTTCCAACAAGCGTGCAAGTTGGTGCCGGGAACTATATAAAGAAGGTGTTTCTGATTTGCTCTGTTGGAGGTCGGTCCGGGGTTGAGAAATGCTTTGTTGCCTCTTTTCAAGCGCTTTGTCTTGAGACACGCAACAGTCACGTCCGCTTAAATGCCTATCAAATCAATTTTAGGGTTTTTTCTAGTTTCGACATTTGTCAAACATCCGCCGGGTTCCCGCCAAAAATGGGGTGAATCGACCGTGAAGAGGCGTCTTCACAGTGGGCTGATCTCTGCCGTCTGTTTCAAACTTGGGAGACCTCTTTTGCAGTTGACACCTGGCGTTCATCCGGGTTCTTTTTGTAGATCCAACGGTCACGAGCGTCTTTGTCATGACTATAAGAAGGCGAGGCTTTCACTGTTCCATCTTTTTCGGCAATTTCTCCTCTTTCTGAAAACATCTCCGTGATTCGTCCAACTCCGAGCTCTCGAAGTTCAACCGTGGGTAGTTTCTTTTTCTTTGCTGTGAACATAAGGAACGGACACAACCGCACTGCACAACCTCCTGCTTTTTCCGAGAAGAACAAGTAAGTCCTCTGAACGACTTCTGCCTTCTTTTTGTGTTTTATGAGTCTGTGTTTGCTAGGAAAAGATTTATGATTTGATGGGTTCTGCTTTAGGGCACCTTAGAGACCACCTGTTTAGCTAACATGGAGACCGTGAGTAGTTTCTTTTAGCCATAGACTGACTTCCCCTTCCTTCTTTGTTTTTCTGGGTGTTTAGGGATGTCTGACAGCGGTTCCTCCCCTGAAAAGCCTGTTAAGATCTCAACTCCCCCTGCTGAGGAGCTCTCCTCGGGCTCGGGGGCACCTAGTGTAGAAGACCTTGATACTACCCCTACTCCCTCTGAGATCGAGCAAGACTCCTACCACCAGAGGGTTCCTCGGAAGGACCCAGAGCCTGGTGAACTTGGGTCGTCGGCTCTGGATATGAACCGTCCCTCCAAAATAACTGAGGATGATCTGGCGCTGTTGCGGCAACGATACGACATCCCGATAGATATTGCCCTTGAAGTTCCCGCCCGATGGATCGTGCTAGTCAACCTGATGAGGGCTCGGTGGCACTTCTTCCTGCTTTTTTTGAGTGTGGGCTACGGCTGCCGATGCAAAGTTATTTTGCTTGGATGCTGGCTGAGATGGAGATTGCCCCTTGCCAATTGAGCTTAAATAGTTGGAGGATTCTGGCCGGCATATATGTGGTTTGGCATCGGGCAGGTTTAGGCGTACCTTGCTTAGAAGAGGTGAAGAGGTTATACCGTTTGAAGTCTAACCCAAAGACTCACTACGGTTGGTATTACCTCTCTGCTTATGATAGCTCGTCCAACCATCAGGGAGCTCGGCTGCAGATTGGATGGAGAAGATGGAGGAGAACCTTAGGAAAGAAATGGAGGAAAGCCAAACTCTGCTAAAAACCATAGTAGACCGGTTGGAAAGGATAGAGGGAGCACACAATGGAAAATTTAAGGCCGGGACTAGCCGACGAAGGAATGACATAGCAGAAGGAAAGAGAATTGTCGATATAAGTGAGGACGAAAGACCCCGGAGGAGGGATCTTTACAGGGTAAGATCTGTAGTGGTTCAGGAAGATTCCCAGACCGAGGACACATGGGAGGAAGAGAGTGACAAATCGTCACCAGACCCCTCCTATAATAGCCCTCGCAACACCCGGCGGAAGAGAAAGAATATGACGAAGAAGTATGAGAAGATACCACCGGCCACGAGAACACACCACCCGGGATAACAGAAAGAAAGGAGACCGAAGGAGACGGAATGAAACCAAAGATAACAACATGAAATCTTTGCTGCGGGAGGAGCTGGTCAAATGAGGAGTATACCCCAATGCAAACAGAGGGGATGTCCAGGACGGCAAAGATGAGTCCCCCCTCGCAGAAGAAATAAAATCGGAAAAATTCCCAAAAAGATTCAGCATGCCGACCATGACACCATACAAGGGCCATACCGATCCCAAAACCCACATTGAAGGTTTCGTCCTACTAATGGAGGTGCAAGGGGTAACAGGGGACGCCCATCTGCAAAGTGTTCCCCCTAACTCTGGCCGGACCGGCCATTCTATGGTATAGAAGCCTAGCCCCAAGGAGCATCAGCAACTTCGCACAACTGAGGAAGTCATTCATACGACACTTCAAGGGAGCTTGTGTCCCCAGAAAGACAATTGGAGAACTAAGGCTTATGAAACAAGGAGACGATGAACCTCTGAAGATATTCATTGAAAGATACCATAATATGGTACTCGAAGTCGGAGGGTATGAATCCCCCGGGGCCCTGGAAAGCTTGAAGGGAGCCTTGAAGGTCGGAAGGCTATGGACCCATCTAAGGATCCAAGACACCCCGGACTACGCCACCGCTCTGGAGGTGGCCCGAAAATTCGTCTTGTTAGAGAACGAAGAGAAAGTATCCCGAAAAGGGAACACCATCATCAGAGAAAGAACCGCAAGGGGGGTGCCCCCCGCCGAACGGAAAGAGAATCCAGAAAACACCCCCGAAGCACAAAGAATTCAAGCCACTGCACCGGGACAATCAAAAGAGAAGGGCGCCGACCCAAGTAAATCATGTGGTCGGGGAAGATGCATACATTCCCCTAAAGAAACCACTAGGGCAAATTGTCATGGAGATCCAGGGGAAAGGTCTCTTAGTGGAACCCGACCAAAGGAGATTCCCTCCGGACAAAAGGAACCAAAAGGCTTATTGTGTACACCACAACTCCAAAGGACATGCAACAGACGGATGTAAAGATCTGCGAGAACAAATGGAAGATCTAGCACGAAACGGGTATCTCAACAAGTACATTGACCATGAGGTCATGACAGCCAGACAAAGAGCACGTGGTCGCCAGATCAATATCATCGCAGGAGGAAGAACACTGGCCGGAAACTCTAACCGGTCAAGGAAAGATTACAACAGAACCCGAGGACCAGATGTCTTAGAAACAGAGCATGTCTCAGGGCCACAGGGAGGCCGGTCGGTACCAATAATGTTCACTGATGAGGATACCCGAGGAGTAAGTTTCCCTCATGACGATGCATTGATAATCAAGGCAGTCATCAGCGGGTCGGAGGTAGACAGAATCCTAGTGGACCCCGGGAGCGCAGTCGACATAAATTCCAGAGAAGCACTGGACGACCTCGGGGTGGAATATGCAACCCTGACCAACGATAGCACTCTCTTATACGGTTTCGGAGGATCAGCCGTCATCCCACTAGGAAGAATACAGTTGGCGATAACTGTCGGGACACATCCTCGGACCCGGACGATCATGACAGACTTCACTGTAGTAGACTGCATGAGCAGTTACTAGGCCATCGTCGGACGACCCTTCATGATGAAAACAAAAGCCGCGATGTCCTGCTACCACCTGAAACTGAAATTCCCCACTCGGGAGGGGATTGGAATTGTGTGCGGAAGCCAGAATATAGCTCGCAGCTGCTTCGCAACTCTCTCACGAGAAACTCTTTGCATCACAGAATACAACCGAAAACGACAAAGGAACCAGGGAGAAGAAGAGGAAGACAGAAGCCCAGGCGTCTGGCCGAACAAGAATGCCCGACTCGCTGCAGCTGAGGAAACCGAGGAGATAGAGCTGTACGGGACAGGAAAAAGTATAAAGATAGGGGGAGGCCTGAGCAAGTCTATACGGCAAGATCTTCTAGAATGCCTGAAGGGATACCCGGACATCTTTGCCTGGGGATACAATGACATGCCGGGGATCGACCCGAAATTCATCAATCACCGCCTAGCAGTAGACTCATCTCGCAAGCCGGTCAGGCAGAAGAGAAGGAATTTCAATCAAGAGAGGAGTAAAGTAATAGCAGCCGAGGTCGAGAAGTTACTAAAGGCAGGTCTCATCAGGGAAGCAAGGTACCCGGATTGGGTATCGAACGTAGTATTGGTCAGAAAGAACAATGGTAAGTGGCGAATGTGTGTCGACTTCACCGATTTAAACAAGGCGTGCCCAAAGGACAGTTTTCCTTTGCCGAACATACCAACTAGTAGACACCACAGCCTGCCAAGGATTACTAAGCTTCATGGATGCTTTCTCGGATACAACCAGGTCAAAATGTGCCCAGCGGACGAAGAGAAGACAACCTTCATCACATATCAGGGGCTTTACTGCTATAAAGTGATGCCCTTCGGGCTAAAAAAAGCTGGGGCAACTTTCCAAAGGTTGGTAAACAAAGTTTTCAAACCACTCATCGTATTACAATGTTGGTCTATGTCGATGACATGATAACCATGTCAAAAGAACCAAACAACCACATGGACGACCTAAAAGGACCTTCGAGCTTCTAAGAAAACACAACCTGAAGCTCAATCCGGAAAATTGTACATTCGGGGTAGCTTCGGGAAGTTTTTAGGCTACATGGTAAGTGCCCGAGGAATTGAAGCAAACCCACAGAAGATCCAGGCAATACTGGCCCTAAAGTCTCCCAAAACGGTAAAAGAAGTACAGAGTCTGACCGGTAGAGTGGCCGCGCTCAACCGGTTCATATCACGAGCAACTGACAAATGCCATCCTTTCTTCAAAGTAATCCAAAAAGCGAAGAAGGATGTCGATTGGACGGCAGAGTGCGAAGAAACCTTCCAACAGCTGAAACAGTATCTGATGCAGCCCCCACTCCTGGCTAAACCACTCCCAGGTGAAACATTATACCTATATCTGGCTGTTTCGGACCGAGCAGTGAGTTCAGTACTGATACAGGAAACCAACAAAATCCAGAAGCCTGTCTACTATATCAGCAAAGCCCTCTTAGACGCTGAAACCCGGTATCCAGTACACGAACTAATCGCCATTTCACTGGTTACGGCAGCTCAAAAATTACGGCCTTACTTCCAGGCCCATCCTATCAGGGTATACACCGGCCACCCCCTAAAACAAATTCTGCAGAGGCCAGAGGTTTCCGGCAGATTAGTAAAGTGGTCGGTAGAATTAAGTGAACATGACATCGCCTATCTCCCAAGAGCAGCAGTAAAGGGACAAGCCTTGGCAGATTTTGTCGCCGAATATACCGACCCCCAGACCATGGCTATAGACGATGACAAATGGGAAATGTCCGTAGACGCCTCGGCCAGCACACAAGGCAATGGGGCGGGAGTCATCCTAAAAAGCGACAAAGGAGAAGAAATCATACTCGCCCTGAAATTCGCTTTCATAACAACCAACAATGAAGCAGAGTATGAAGCAATACTGGGTGGTTTGAGACTATGCACGGTGCTAGGGATCCAAAATGTGGTAGTAAGGAGTGACTCGCAATTAGCCGTTCAGCAACTAAACGGAGCATTTCAAGCAAAAGAGCCTAGCATGATGGCCTATCTGACCGAAGTACGAAAGTTAACCGGGAAGATGAGAGATGTACGCTTCGAACAAATCCCCCGAGAAGACAATTGTGAGGCAGATTCTCTTGCACGGCTCGCCTCTTCAACAAAACCGAGCACCCCAGGATAATCCCTTTGATTTACATCCGGGAAAGGAGCGTGGGAGAATCCAAAGTAGAAGTTCTAGATAAAGAAAGTCAAGCATCATGGATACAGCCCATCAGAAAATACTTGGAAACAGGAGAAACACCAGAGGACAAAACAGAGGCCAGAAAGTTAAGGTACAAAAGCACCAAGTTCTCCCTAATTGACGGGGTACTTTACCGACGGGGTTACTCAGTCCCCCTCTTAAGATGTCTTGCCGAGGAGGAGGCAAATTATGTGCTCAGAGAGATACATACGGGCATCTGCGGAAGCCACGCCGGGGGTCGCTCAATTGCTTTCAAAGCCTTAAGACAAGGTTTTTACTGGCCGACCATGCACCAGGACGGCATAGAAGTGGCCCGCAGGTGCGAAGGATGTCAGAAAAACGCAAACCTCCACCACCAACCAGCAGAACAATTGACCACGCTACTCAGTCCCTGGCCGTTCGCCCAGTGGGGACTGGACATCATTGGGCCAATGCCACAAGGGAAAGGACAGGCGAAGTATGCCATCGTGGCCATAGACTATTTCACCAGATGGGTGGAGGCAGAGCCATTATCCACCATAACGGAGAAAAAGGCCACTGAGTTCCTGAGGAAGAATATCGTCTGCAGATTCGGGATCCCCCGAGCTGTCATTACTGACAACGGGAAGCAGTTTGACAGCAAAGGTTTCAGAAAACTTTGCGAGGACCTCCAGATCGCCCTAAAGTTCGCCACACCAGCCCATCCCAAGTCAAACGGACAAGTCGAGGCGACCAACAAAACCATCAAGGCTAACCTGAAAGCTCGGTTCGGATCCAGCAAAGGCCTATGGGTCGAGGAAATACCGGAAGTACTATGGGCACACCGGACAACCTATAAAGACTCCACGGGAGAAACCCCGTTCTCTTTAGCATACGGATATGAAGCTGTCATCCCGGCAGAAATCGGGGTGACCTCCCACAGGGTTCAGCACTATGAGAGTAAACAGAACGAAGAACTTATCAGAAACCACCTCGACCTGATCGAAGAGAAGAGAAAGAGGTCGGCCATAAAAACAGCAATCTACCAACAAAGGATGGCCCGCTTCTACAATAAAAGGATTCGGACACGCACCTTCATCCCAGGCGACCTGGTGCTAAGAAAAGTCACCCTAAATACTCGGAGGCCAGAGGAAGGCTCCCTGGGCGCCAAATGGGAAGGGCCCTACAAGGTGGTAAAAGTGGTGAAGCCCGGAGTGTACATCCTAGAACGGCTGGACGGCACAAGATTGAAAAAACCATGGAACGCCGAGATGTTGAGAAAATACTTCCAGTAGACTTTTCCCTTCCTTCTATCCGCTTACGAACAAGGGACATGAATTCAAAAACAGAGCCTCTCTCAAAATGACCCACAGAGAGTTGTAAGAAGGGCAGTATGTCCCCAAGTATCAATAAAAGACTTTTTCTTATTTTATTTATCCGCTCGTAAATAAAAGTTTGAAAAGAACTCCGGGGACATACTCAATGCAACAATCCAAAACATAAGGAGAAATATGCCCTTAATGATCCAAACAGCTCGGGGCCGGATCTTACTCCGCCAAGGACACTTAGTTCTTCAGCTTGGGGTCGGGTTACGTCCCACCGAGTCAGCCCTTCGGACTGGGGACGTAACATTCCCCCAGGTCCAAGTGCCTTCTTCAGCTCGGGGTCGGGTTATGTCCCACCGAGTCAGCCCTTCGGACTGGGGACGTAACATTCCCCCAGGTCCAAGTGCCTTCTTCAGCTCGGGGTCGGGTTATGTCCCACCGAGTCAGCCCTTCGGACTGGGGACGTAACATTCCCCCAGGTCCAAGTGCCTTCTTCAGCTCGGGGTCGGGTTATGTCCCACCGAGTCAGCCCTTCTGACTGGGGACGTAACATTCCCCCAGGTCCAAGTGCCTTTTTCAGCTCGGGGTCGGGCTACGTCCCACCGAGTCATGATCATTAGTCTGGGGACGGGACATTCCCCCAGAACCATCTCTCTCAGCTCGGGGTCCTTAGGGACATACTCGACGCGTAGGATCCGTGAGAAGCATAGCACGGGGAGGGATGATACCCCTGTGGCGATTGCTTACTCCAGTATTACCGAACATAAGGAGGAATATGCCCTTAATGTGTCGAACACTCTTTGATCCTCATTTACCCGATGTAATGGATCCGTGGGAAAGCATAGCACGGGGAGTGACGAGGCCCCCGTGACGATTGCTAGCTCCAGTGATACCGGACCTAAGGAGGGATATGCCCTTAGCGTCCCGGACACTCTTTGATCCATTCATCACTTGGATCTGTGAGAGACACAGCACGGGGATGCGTTGAGCCCCTGTAGCGTGTGCCTACTCCAGCATGGTAAGGAGGAGCCTCATGAAAACAACAGGCTCCCCAGTGGACCGACGTGTAGAGGATGTGCCCTTACCAATCAAACGCTCTTCTGATCCGAATCCTGGTTCGCCGGGACACTGAACTGAAAGATTCAGAATTATGTTTTGGAAGACCTCAGACGGGACGCTGTTTTGAGGCATCCATGTTGTTGTTTACGCTTACAAAAATATTTTCGGGATAGGTGCTAGGTCACCCCCACTTTTTAATTTTATTTAATCTGTGTTTTGTTTTTTACCGATCTGGCAGAGGGACGCCCATGCCAGATTCGGTAGGGCTTCACAAAGGTCGATTCAGTTCCCTTCTGAGCAAGTCCCAAATATTAAACTGGCTCGGGGCTGGATTTCGTTCCGCCGAGGCCATATGGTTAATTGACTCGGGGCTGGATTCGTTCCGCCGAGTTCACTTGGTTTCTCTCAGCTCGGGGTCGGTTTACGTCCCACCGAGTCAAGCTTCTTTAGGTTTGGGGAGGTAACATTCCCCCAGAACCCAAGTCCTTCACTCAGCTCGGGGTCGGGGTACGTTCCACCGAGTCAGCTCTTTGGACTGGGGACGTAACATTCCCCCGGGTCCAAGTGCCTTATTCAACTCGGGGTTGGGTTACGTCCCACCGAGTCAAGCTCCTTTAAAGTTTGGGGAGGTAACATTCCCCCAGAACCCAAGTCCTTCACTCAGCTCGGGGTCGGGGTACGTCCCACCGAGTCAGCTCTTTGGACTGGGGACGTAACATTCCTCCGGGTCCAAGTGCCTTTCTCAGCTCGGGGTCGGGTTACGTCCCACCGAGTCAAACTCCTTTAGGTTTGGGGAGGTAACATTCCCCCAGAATCTAAGTCCATTACTCGGCTCGGGGTCAGGTTATACCCTTCCGGTTCATGATGACCCCTGAAGGGTCTCGAAATTGTTCGGACAAAAAAAAAAAGAAGAAGGATGAGAGAAATAAAAAAGAGACACGAAATAAACATAGATATATATGCGTGTATATCAAAATACAAATTGTAATGTTATTACAAAAAGTTAAAGTGTACACAGGGCCCCGGTCGGGTTACCCTTTCTCATTCAGCCCGCACAGGGGCAAGAACTTCTTCCTCAACTGGCTCAGATGGCGGGAGGACTGGCTCGATCTCAAGAGGAGGAACAACTGCTTCATCCTCGGTAGCACGGGAGACCTCTACTTCAGGGACGGGAGGAGGGATCTCAAAGCGATCCTCGCCGGGGGCAGGAACCTCAGGTCGTCCTTCATGGGGAGCCCCAGAAGCCGGAACAATCGAGACCGGGGCGGGATCCATCACCTCCTCGGAAGGAGGAGGAAGCCACTTCCGAAACTCCTCCTCATCTATGTCCCCCTTGCAAAAACTGATGGCCGCATGAATAGGGTCCATGTTCAGACTGGGCAGCACCATCGGTATCAGATCAGCACAATCACTAACCCCCTCAAGGCGGATGGCCTCCTTCTCGGCCTCGAGAGAGGCCTCTCTCTCCTCAAGCTCGGCCTCTTTTCTCTCAAGATCATCCCGGGCCCGCGCATTTGCTCATCATTGGCCTTCAATCTGGTTTCAACACTGGCCACCTTCGCCTTCAAAACGCCAATCTCAGATTGGGCAGCTTTCAAATCCTCCGGAGTGTCAGCAAGCTTTCGCTCCAGCGCAGCAGCAGCCTTAAGAGCCTTATTAATCTTGAAGTTCTCAATGGCAGTCGACTCAAGGTTCTGAATCACCCCTTCCCGGTCGGCCAGTTTGGCTTCCACCTCTGTAAGACGATTCTGAAGCCTCTGAGCCTGACCACCCTCGGACAACAGACTCAGAAGAAGTTCTTTATTCTTGGCCATGAGGTAAGTAGCCTGCAAAAAAAAAAAAAGAGAAGAAGAGAAAAAGGTCATGATATGATATGAAGAGAACCGAGAACCAAAGTCAGAAAAAAAAAGGAGAGAATAAAACTACATTTGCCATCTGAGAGCTCATCTCGGTCACCACAGCCTCGGGCGAGATATCCTCATATCTCGAGACCTCCCTAGGGGGAATCACCTCGGCCAATTCATTGAAAGCCGGCACTAAATGAGAAGTAGCCTCCCGGATGCCCTCTCTCAAATCATCCACCCCGAGGACTACAGAACCCTTTTGCTTCTTGGAGGAGCCCACATATGATTTTTTCCCCCGGCGAGCATCTTTTTTCTTGCCCGGGACGGGATCCCCCTCCTCCTCTTAGACTAGCTCGGTCTCCTCTGACCCGAACTGGCGCCTCCTCTTCCTTAGAGACTTCGGCGGACTGATGAGACGAGCAGACCCTGACGACTGCGCACCAGGAAAAGATAGACCTCGAACAGCCGGTTGAACTTTCCCCTGAGACGCCCCCTCAGCCCCAGCAGGGTCAGGTTGTGCCCGGGAAGTTCCAGCTTCCGCATGACCGGCCTACTTCATAGTATCGGCCAACTTCTCAAGAAACTTAGGCCTCTTCGACATACCTACAAAAAAGGAAAAAAGAAGTCAGGACCCGAGCATAAAACAGAGACACCAAACATTATTAAACAAAACAGAGAAGCCAAACCGAAAAAGTCAGCAAACATCTACCTATCCGACCCGAGGCCTCTGAAGGGACAGTCCGAATAAGGCCCGACTTAACAAAGGCCGCATCATTGACCAACTCCCTCCAGCGGGCAGCATACCCCCGAGCCCAAGATACCCGCCTCCGGACCTGACGAGAAACCTTGGGAGCATCTCTCCAACAAGCTGGGAGGAATCAGAGAAGTTAGAAACCTAAGAAACTAAGAACGGGAATAAAGAAAGAAAGAAGGGGTATTAAACTCCTAACCTCCAGCCCTGAAGATGTCCGGAACCGAGACGTCCTCGTCAAACGATCTCAGGACCCGACCCCAATCCCCAGTAGCCCAGAACCAAAGGTCCTGGAAATTCTTGTTAGAATCGGGGAGTTTCTGGACAAGATTGGACGAGCTATCATAAGCAGAGAGGTAATACCAACCGTAGTGAGTCTTTGGGTTAAACTTCAAACGTATAACCTCTTCACCTCTTCCAAGCAAGTACGCCTAAACCTGCCCGATGCCAAACCACATATATGTCGGCCAGAATCCTCCAACTATTTAGCTCAATTGGCAAGGGGCAATCTCCATCTCAGCCAGCATCCAAGCAAGATAACTTTGCATCGACAGCCGTAGCCCACACTCAAAAAAAGCAGAAGAGTGCCACCGAGCCCTCATCAGGTTGACTAGCACGATCCATCGGGCCGGGAACTTCAAGGGCATATCTATCGGGATGTCGTATCGTTGCCGCAACAGCGCCAGATCATCCTCATTATTTTTTTGGAGGGACGGTTCATATCCAGAGCCGACGACCCAAGTTCACCAGGCTCTGGGTCCTTCCGAGGAACCCTCTGGTGTGTAGGAGTCTTGCTCGATCTCAGAGGGAGTAGGGGTAGTATCAAGGTCTTCTACACTAGGTGCCCCCGAGCCCGAGGAGAGCTCCTCAGCAGGGGGAGTTGAGATCTTAACAGGCTTTTCAGGGGAGGAACCGCTGTCAGACATCCCTAAACACCCAGAAAAACAAAGAAGGAAGGGGAAGTCAGTCTATGGCTAAAAGAAACTACTCACGGTCTCCATGTTAGCTAAACAGGTGGTCTCTAAGGTGCCCTAAAGCAGAACCCAGCAAATCATAAATCTTTTCCTAGCAAACACAGACTCATAAAACACAAAAAGAAGGCAGAAGTCGTTCAGAGGACTTACTTGTTCTTCTCGGAAAAAGAAGGAGGTTGTGCAGTACGGTTGTGTCAGTTCCTTATGTTCACAGCAAAGAAAAAGAAACTACCCACGGTTGAACTTCGAGAGCTCGGAGTTGGACGAATCACGAAGATGTTTTCAGAAAGAGGAGAAATTGCCGAAAAAGATGGAACAGTGAAAGCCTCGCCTTCTTATAGTCATGACAAAGACGCTCGTGACCGTTGGATCTACAAAAAGAAGTCGGATGAACGCCAGGTGTCAACTGCAAAAGAGGTCTCCCAAGTTTGAAACAGACGGCAGAGATCAGCCCACTGTGAAGACGCCTCTTCACGGTCGATTCACCCCAGTTTTGGCGGGAACCCGGCGGATGTTTGACAAATGTCGAAACTAGAAAAAACCCTAAAATTGATTTGACATGCATTTAAGCGGACGTAACTGTTGCGTGTCTCAAGACAAAGCGCTTGAAAAGAGGCAACAAAGCATTTCTCAACCCCGGACCGACCTCCAACAGAGCAAATCAGAAACACCTTCTTTATATAGTTCCCGGCACCAACTTGCACGCTTGTTGGAACCGAGAACTAGGGGACAGATGTTGATGGTGTTTTCAGGCACTATAAATATTTAAAACAGCATGACGAGGACAGAAGGGTAATTCCCTGACTGGTTGAGATCATCAAAGCCGACCCGACCACAATATGTAAAAACCGACCACTTTGGTTCGGATGACCGAGCACTCTAAGGTCGGCAGAAACACTCTCAGCATAAAAGACTATCATGACCGACCTCATGAAGACCGACCAGACGGCGAGACGCGTTCAAGATGACGACACCATATTCTTACGGATAAGATAAAACGAGTTATCCTACTATCACAAGGAAATGAAGTCAGAATCCAAGAAGGAATAAGAAAAGAGAAGGGAAGATCAGGCTAGGAATCCTTGCAAGGAGAAGAGACTAAGTTCAATTAGGATTTCTTATGCAAATAGGAGTCTGATTTCTGTGATATTATAAATAGGAGGGCATAGTATGTGTAAAAGGATCATCAAAAAATTAGTGATCTGTAATAAAAATACCATCTTTTTTTGTGTCCGTGGACGTAGGTCGGATCCAAATCCACCGAACCACGTTAAATCTCTTTGTTGATTGTGTGTGTTTATCTGTTTTCTGCTAAATTTGCCTTTGGTCCCCCATAACCAAACAAATTCACTATTGAAGGAGGATTTCCTCGGGAGTGATATTCCCATATTACCCTGAGACCAAAATCAGCCGTCAACAATATATATATATATATATATATATATATATATATTAATTGTTGGGGCGGATGTGGAATCCCTAGGGTCGGATCGGTGTCCTGCGCAGCGGAAGTGGATCTAAACCAGTGGATGTCTAGCATGGGTGTATTTTTAAAATATTTTATGGAAAACTAAATTCTGTTACGAGTTTGTAGGAAAAAACGGGGACCAAATCGGAGTCCAGAAACTCCAAAACGAAGATAATGAAGTTTCAGCGCGTGCATCAGGTCACGTTGCATCGCGACGCTCAGGTTTGGACGTCGCGACGATCAATTGATAGCGTCACGACGCCGCCCTGTGTAAAATTTTGGCAATGAGTAATTTTGCGTTCAAATCAATTATAAACACTTCAAATTTTCTCTAAATACTATAATACACAAACCAAATTAAAATCCCACAATGAAATGACTCATGAACATTTCTAGGTCACTCAAAGGTGGTTAAATGATTCTAGAATGATAGCCATAGCTCTAAGCTTTAATCTAGAGTTCCAAACTCTTAATAATTGTTACATGTCCAACATAAACATATTTGACCCAATTACAAGCATATTGTGTTTATACTTCTAAAGCAACTATACACAATTAATTAGCCTAATTTCGACTTCAAGCTTTGCTATTATGTATCCAATATATAATTCATCACTATATGTCACACTAATGAAAAACTCACTAATGAAGAACATAGCTTAGAAGAATATCAAAACTTACCTAGAAAGCTTGATACAAATATCCAATCTCCTTGTCATTGTTGAAATAGTTTGAGAACTTCCAAAGTTTAGCAAGCTTGACTCCAAGATCCAATCTTGATTCCAATGCTAGCAAGCTTTACTCCAAGATCCAATCTTGATTTCTCATCGTTGAAACGTTGTAGAGATCTTCCAAAGCTTCTCTAAACACTTCTCTAACTTAGGATAATTTCTCTAACTCTTGCTTGTTTTAGCTTTCTTACGCTTGATTAAAATATTTGCTCAAGCTTGCTATTTATAGCAAAACTTAGGAAATTTTTAATTAATAAAAGTTCGAATAAACTTTTATGTGGGCTTAATATAATTTGTCCAAATATATATAATTAGGTGTGACTAATCACATTTGTCTGCCACTTTGATTTAATCCAATTAAATCAAGACAAAGTATAATTAATGGATTAGTTATATTTCTACCACTTTGATTTAATCCAATTAGATCAAGCCAAATACACCTATAATTACATATTTATAATTACCAAAATATCCTCAAATGGTAAAGATATTTATGAAATTACGACAAACCCCTTGTGTAAATTTTGGATTAATCCAATTAATCCAACTAGGTCAAAGTAAATAATCAATGTTATCCAATAATACTTAATTATCTTAGTTGATAATTTTAATATCGAATATTATTTATTATAAGAAATTATCGGCTACCCAAGTGCTCAACGAGTACAATTCATATTGTGGGACTCTCTAAGTCCAGACACATTCGTCATATATGCCTAGCTAATATGTATGCAATTCAGACACCTCCGAATTCGCGAAGAACACAAACAACATTTCTGAACTATACAAGTCGAGATCATTATAAATATTTATCAATCCCTCTGTCGTAGGCTATCCGAGTTGTGCTTATGAAACACAGAATACATCATCAAGTTTCTGATACGCACATCTCAAGCCGTCACGTCCACAATTCTTTACAACTAATGCGATCCACCATAGGTGATCGACTTTGGCCAAAATGTTAAGAATCATGACATTCACATGGATACCTAAATCCATTGTGGTACACATACGGGCTGATAGATCCTATCTTGATATACACTTGATTAACGAGTACATCGGTCCACACCCAACAAACATCTAGAGGTCTGACCATGAAAGGTTTTTGACATACATGAAATCTAAGTGTGGATGATCTCACATAAAATCAATGTTATTCTATAGTCAAAGTATCATATATTCTACTCAACTCGAGGAGATTTCTATTGATGGTGGTGTATACTTCTAACTATTAGGAATCACCTGCGAGTCATTCAGTATTCGCTCAAACGAATACCCGTATGTCTATACGAGCTTCCAAATCTCATGGTACATCGGGTTAAACCATTGGAACTCCAATTCCAATATATGATATGTGCTAGTCTTCTAGGTTATAGGAATTCGACCGTATTCCAAAACCAACGACTAAGAATATTTAATTTAAAAATAATTTATAATAGTAATACTATCCCAATGTCAGACCACATAGTGTCCAATATTACTACAAGACTATTTTAATGTCGATGTCATTCTTAGCATATTTATACATATCAATCTAATATGCATAATGACATTGCCATTAATAAGGTTTGAAATGAAAATGTAGTTATTTTATTATAAATAATAAAATATACAATACATTATTCGGATTGGCGCTCCAAGCACCAACTCCAACAAACTCCCACTTGCTTAGTGTCAATCTGGATGGTACCGTAGTCCTATCTCCTCCACATGTTTATCGAATAACTTAGGAGATAACGCCTTAGTAAGCGGGTCTGCTATGTTGTCTTGTCCTTGAACCTTTAAGACCACTATGTCTTTTCGTTCAATAATCTCTCTAATCACGTGATATTTTATTTCCACGTGTTTAGACTTGGAATGGCCATCGGCTCCTTAGCATGCGCAATGGCTCCGCTATTATCATAATAAAATGGGATCGAATCTGCAATACTAGGCACAATGCCAAGTTCAGTGATTAAATTTCTAATCCAAATAGCTTCTTTAGCAGCTTCCGAAGCCGCTATAAATTTTTCCCCAGTGGTGGAATCAGCTATTGAGTCTTGCTTCGAACATCGCCAACTAACCGCACCGCCATTAAGGGTAAATATATATCCGGAAGTAGATTTTCTATCATCTGGATCTCCTTGAAAGTCGGAGCCCATATATGAGAAACTTATCCTTAGTACCCTTAAGATATTTCAGGATATATTTCACGATTGTCCAATGATCATTACTTGGATCAGATTGATATTGGCTAGTAACACTAACGCCGAAACTTATGTCAGGTATTGTATATATCATAACATACATAATGCTTCCAATACAAGATGTATATGGCAAGTTAGACATTCTAACTCTCTCTTCCTCAGACTGAGGTGCCAGTTTCTTCGAAAGATGTATGTCATATCGGAAAGGTACATTTACTGCCTTACAGTTGGTAAAACCATACCTTTCTAACATTTTATCTATGTACATTGATTGCGACAACCCTATATGATTCTTGACTCTATCCTGCTAGAGTATTATATCCAGTATATATGAAGCTTCACCCGTGTCTTTCAGAGAGAAGTTCTTGCAAATGTGTGCTTTTACACTTTGATTCAATCATATATCATTCCCAATGATAAGGATGTCGTCTATATACAATACAAGGAATACTATCATGCTCCCACTAACTTTCTTATAAACACACGGTTCTTCCTCGTTCTTGCTGAATCCAGCTAATCTAATTATCTCATTAAAATGACAATTTTAACTTTGGGATGCCTGTTTAAGTCCATAAATAGACTTTTGGAGCTTACAAACTAAGTTTGAAGTCTCACTGGATACGAAACCCTATCGTTGTTCCATATAGATATCCTTCCCAATGAATCCATTTAGAAAAACGATTTTTATATCCATCTGTCATATCTCATAGTCGTGATATGCATCAATGGCTGAAAGAATCCTAATGGATTTTAGCATGACTACTGGTGAAAAAGTTTCCTCATAGTCAATCCTAGGATGTTGAGTGTAACCTTTCGCTACCAGTCGGGCCTTAAATGTTTTAACATTTCCATCAGGCCTTCGCTTCCTTTAATAAACACATTTACAACCAATAGGTTTAACTTCTTCAGGAAGTTAAACTAAGTCCCAGACTTGATTGTCAATCCTAGGACGTTGAATGTAACCTTTCACTACCAGTCGGGCCTTAAAGGTTTCAACATTTCCATCAGGCCTTCGCTTCCTTTTATAAACACATTTACAACCAATAGGTTTAACTTATTCAGGAAGTTAAACTAAGTCCCAGACTTGATTGTCATGCATAGAATCCATCTCGGACTTCATGGATTCCTGCCATTTTCTTGAATCGATATCCAATATCGCTTCTTTATACGTAATCGAATCAGTTTCTTCCAAGAGGAGAATATCAAGGCTCGCATCAGACGTTAAAAATTGTCTCTTAGGAGGCATTGATATTTGATCGGCGTAATCACACACGTATAACGCAAGCGCACATATCGTTCAAGTAGTATAAAAAGTATCGATCCCATGAGGACTTAAAACCTTTTGTTATCAATTTATGAAGTTGAATGTTTACAAGTATCTAATGGATTGATTGTTTGATTGGGTGGTGACTTTAAAACTTAAAACAAGTAAATAAAATTGCTTGAAAGTAGATTGAAGAAAATTCAAATTTATAAAACTATCCAGGAGTGTGAATCCTTCCAATATCTTTCTAAAAGATGAAATGGTTATTTTACGTTTGTGTAATATATTGGTTTATTAACCTGGAACACGAAATTATGTAAAAGACTCTTCCGATGGTCAAATACAAATACCCAGTATAACCCAATTAATCATATTCATATGTTAACCAAGTTATCTGAATTCATTAAGATTAAGTTCCAATTATGACTACCCCGCTCGACAGGTATATTCCTATCATGTAAGGAAATCTATTAAAGGGTTATATATCCTCAAGGAAGATCGTGGGCTATTAACTCTAAGGTTTTTAACCTAAAATCTCTTTTCCAAGTTCATTTTAAGTTTACCAGTTCAATTTTATTAATGGCCAGTTAATAAAAAGCATTAGGATTAAGGCTCAATAAATAAACCTTTATATTACCCAAACCTTAAAATAACCGCTTATTAACCGGTGATATTGGAATTCATCACAACCCCAGATAACTGACTTAGTTACGACACATATTTACGGGTAGTAAAAGCTTAAATAAAATAAAAGACATAAAGTAAATTGCTGGAAATTAAATACAGAAAAGTAAATGAAGGAAAGTAAATGCTGAAATTAAATACTGAAAATTAAATGCTGAAAAGTAAATGCTGAAAGTAAATTGCTGAAAAGTAAATGCTGAAAGTAAGTTGCTGAAAAGTAAATAAAGTAAAAGTACAATAAAAGAAAATGCTAAGGTAAAAGGAACCACATTTATTACTACTATTTTAGATATCTCCCTTAATATAATATATTAACTTTGCGTGATAATTACCAACCAGCCATATAGGCGGTATCCTGATTAAGTCAAATTAATAATTAATTACCAACCGACCAACCAGGCGGTATCCATGCTTAGTCAGATTAAAAAGAATTTATAATTAATTACCAACCGACCAATATGGCGGTATCCTCGTTAAGTCAGATTTTAAATAGTTATTATATTATAATTATGGGAGATTAATCTAAATAGCAATAATAAAAGCTTTACCTTTTTCCCCAGCAAGGGGGTGTTACCTCCTCATTGCTTGAAAAGTAAAAACTGAAAAAGTAAAGAAAGGAAAGTACTGTAGGTAAAAGTAAATTGCGGAAAGTAAAAACTGAAAAGTAAAGAAAAGAAAGTGCGAAAGCAGAAATTAATTACTGAAAGCTGTAAATAACAAACAAGGTACAATCTTCTTAGTTATTCTTAAGGAATTTCAAAGAAGAAAATATGAATTTACAAATGAAATGGCTCGGTATTTATAGGCAAAATTTTGCCTCCATCAAATCATCCACCAAATCCATTATTAATTGCTCCACTAATTGCTCCACCAAATCCATTATTAATTGCTCCACCAAATCCATTATTAATTGCTATCATGTTTGGTGGGAGTTTGACTATTTTTATTTATTTATTTATTTATTTGCTTTGAAAATGACTTTAATAATTACACATAACACACTTACAGATATTTCATCAATTTCGGTCATAAAATCTTCAGAATTCGAAATTATTTTGTTCTTCAAAGTTGTAGATCTTTGAGGCTTCTTTAATCTGGAACTTGAGTCAGCTCAATCCGATATCGGAGTAAAACGTTATTCCCAAAATACAACAGTTGCGCAAAACTGGAATTTCCGAAAATGGACTTCGTTAGAACGCCATTTCAAGTTTCCACTCTCCAAAATTAATATGTCAAGTCCAATTTTTGCCCTTATTTGACCCACATTTCGTCCTAAATGATTTCATTGAGTCCCATATTATTTTATCTGTAAAATAAACTAAAACACATCAAAACTTTCATCAAACCCGAGAAATTAAACAAAATATTAAGTAAAAGGGGCGGTAAATATTGATATATTTTCCGCTCATCACACCCCCAAACCTAACATTTTTCTAGTCCTCGAGCAAAACAACAAAATAAAATACAAGAAACAATTAAGATTAAACTAAGCCACTTTCGTAGGGATCACGATTGCATTTAGCATATGCAACAAGCCTTTAAACCCCTAGGTGTCCCTAGTGGACGAGTTGTAGTCTCGTGAGGGCTTACAGCAATGATACCCACAAACGTTTGATAAAAGTAAAAAGATAGTAAAACTAATGCACACAAAAGAAAAAAAAAACAAGAGAAAATATAATAAAGAAGTTAGTGACTAAACATGTGAAACTTCTTATCCAAGTTAATAGTTGTTTTATTTCTTTCTAAATTACCGAATAAGTGAATTCTCCGATTATTTTTTTACCATTCTTCATAAACATAGCCAACAAAATATTAATCAACTCATTTTTGTCCACAATTTTCACAAGTGCAGATGAGAAAATAATATTCTTGTCCTAAAGTTTTATCAGAATTCACACATTTTTTAGCAATGGAATATTTTTCTGATTTTTCTGATTTTTTCTTGATTTTTGATTTTTTTTTATTTATATACAATATCTTCCATCTATGTAACGAGCTTTGGGCCGGTGGCTCCCAAACCAGTTGGCTTTAGGGCACCAGGTGTTAAGACACACATACAGACTTAATTACAGACTTCAGATATATATATATATTTTGGCAACATCTTCGATCCATGTAACGAGTTTTGGGCCAGTGACTCCCAAACCAGTTGGTTTTAGGGAACTAGGTGGTAAAACACCCTTACAGACTTGATAACTCGGATCTCAGACGTGTTTTTTTTTTACTCCATCATTTTTTATAGATGCTTCCTCCAATTAAACTAGAGCACTGAATATTACAAACTTTTCAATTACAGCTCATGTCTATATGTTACCATGTATGCTGATACTACCTGTCAACTGAGCATATGAAGATTCATTTTAGTCAGTTTTAAGGAGAATTCACAAATTAAATAATTCAAAATGAAATAAACAAAAATTATCTTGTTTCGAAATAGGTTGAGATACGTCTCAGGAGTGGAAACTCCTTACACAGCTATCTTACACCAATTTCACCCGATTAATCAAATTAAAAATAAAAACACAAAATATTTTTGTAATTTTTGAAAATTTTCAATTTTTTTTGATTTTTTCGAAAAAATTTGGACTAAAAATAAAAGCAACATAAAAACAAAATACTACAACTATTCCCCACCCCCAAACCTAAATGAGACATTGTCCCCAATGTCTTAAAAAGTAGAATATGAGTTTAGAATATAGTACCCGGTTAGCTGAAATTCTACATTTAAAATGGAAATTAAAGGTTAAGATCCAAATTGCATGGGTTGCCTCCCTACTAGCGCTAAGTTTAAAGTCGTCAGCTAGACATGACTGCCTGAACGTTAGGCTGGATATGAAAGTGTGACATTTTTTTTTTGTCGCTCAAATGATTCTCCCAGTAGTGCTTGACACGCTGGCTGTTAACCTTAAATGTGTTGTTGGAGTCGGGATCATGTAACTCAACGACTCTATCTGGTAAAACCTCGGTGATTAAGAATGGACCTGACCACCGAGATTTTGGCTTCCATGGGAAGAGTTTCAACCTTGATTTGTTTAACAGTACCTTCTACCCTGGTTCCAGTTGTATGCGCACTAACTTCTCATCATGTCTCTTCTTGGCATTTTCTTTGTACAATTTGGCATTCTCAAAATGATGAATGTGAAATTCTTCCAATTCGTTGAGCTGGTGAACTGTTTCTCTTATGTTGCTTGTAGTGCAAGAATTGGCTTCTTCATTGCACAACACGCTTTATCTTCAGGCTCCACAGGCAGTTGACATGTTTTAAGTTTGTCAGTAGAACTTTGCATTGCATCACAGGTCTGGATGGTACTATTTATCACATCAAGTCTGAAACATTCCTCCTTCTCGTCATTCGGGAAATTCATGGCTTTGAAAACATTGAATGTTACTTCTTGGTCATGTACCCTCATGGTTAGTTCTCATTTTTGTACATCAATAATGGTTCGACCTGTAGCCAAGTATGGTCTCCCGAGGACGATCGACACGTCTTCTTCTTCCTCCATATCAAGGACAATTAAATCAGCTGGGAAAATGAATTTGTCAACTTTGACCAGTACATCTTCAACTACACCTCTCAAAAATACGAGCGTTCTATCAGTAAGTTGTAGAGAGACTGAGGTGGGCATTGTTTCTCCAATCTGCAGTTTCCTGTAAATAGAAAAAGGCATCAAGTTAACACTTGCACCTAAATCACACAAAGCCTTACCGAAGTCATGTTCTCCTATGGTGCAAGGAACAATGAAACTGCCAGGATCTTTCAACTTTGGGGGATGCTTCCTCTGAATGATGGCGCTGTATTTTTCTGATAATGCTACTGTCTCATAATCTCCCAATCTCCGTTTTCGTGAAAGAATGTCTTTCATGAATTTGACATAGCTGGGCATTTGTTCCAACGCTTCTGCAAATGGAATGTTGATATGCAACTTTTTGAAGATCTCCAGGAAATCGAGAAAAATGCTTGTCTAGTTTATTCTTCTGGAGACACTGTGGAAAAGGTGGAGGTATAATGATTCTTTCTTGATCTTTTTCCTTTGCTTTTTTTTCCTCCATCTGTGGAACTGCTTCGCTAATTTGTTTTGGAACTTCCTCAACAGTTGCCTTGACTCCAACATTTTTGTTAATTTCAGTACTACTTTTTAATATGATGGCATGACATTACTCCTTCCCCATGTTCCTCAGATTTGGTTCAGTGTTGCTAGGAAGGTTACCTGGCGGTCTGTAACTCTGAGCATTGGTCAGTTGTCCAATTTGATTCTCCAGTGCTTTAATAGAAGCAAATTGACTTTGAATTAATGCTGCTTAGGATTGAAACAAAACATTATACCTAGCTGCTTGAGAGTCATATTTTGCTTCTATCTTTTTCAAATGGGTCAATACTTCTACTATTCCTGTTTCATTTGCCTGCTCCTGGCCTTTATTTTGCTATTGGAATCCGGATGTGGGTTGTTCATTTGCCTTGAATTGTTGCTCCATGCGAAATTGAGATGATTCATCCACCCTGGGTTGTAGGTGTTGGAATATGGATTGTTCCCCTGTCTGTTGAAATTTTTGACATAATTAACCGTTTCTTTATGTTGGTTTGGCTCTGGTGCTCCTCCACATGGTGAACTTGTGGTTCCGGCAATGTTTACAACTTGTGCGCTGAGTGTTTCCAGGTATTTGCACATCTGATCCAACTTAGTATTCACTGCTGAGTTGACTCCAACTTCATATATTCCTGCAATTCTCTGGATCATGCTTCTTTCTATTGGCCACAAGGAATTGTTGTTATCCATTTCTTCGATTAAGTCACAGGCTTGATCTTCTCATTTTGCCATCAAAGCTCCTCCAGCAGCTGATGAGTGGTAAATGAATCACTATTTCCCACTCATTTGACCTGTTATTTTGTATAGTTTCTTGGGTTTTATGAACGTTTTGATATTTTTTATTTTTATTTTGCAGATAAATAAAGTTTGGAAAGCATTGGAAGCAATTTGAGGCCAAAACAATGAAAAATGACACAAATGGCATTTTAGGAATTTTACGCGTCGCGACGTGCTGCCCGCATCGCGACGTCCAACGTGCGTCGTACTCTGCTAACCTGCGCCAGAGAAACGTGTCAAAATCTGAGAAATTTGACTTGGTAACGTGTGCCGTGCCACGTGTCATCATCATAAAAGATCCGCTAAAATGCACCGGGACACGTGTCACAATCCTATGGTGCCGACGTACCGCGTAACACATGTCACCTTATGAATGGACCGAATCATCAGCGAATCACCTTCTGCCACGTGTCAATATGTCATTAGACTGAATCTTACCGCGTGCCACGTGTCAAAATCTTATTGGGCCGACGAAATCTGCGTCAACAGTCAAATTCAACACGTGTTTGACCGAGTCAATGCAAGCCCGCGTCGCGACGCAAGAATGAATTTGGCGTCGCGACGCGAGGCAGATCAGATGCCTATAAATTGAAGCTTTCTGCACCTCATTTTGTGTGCCTTCCTTGGGATTTTTCCCTAATTTCAAAGGATTGCATCTATTTTTTGTATAAATTGTAATATTTAAATTATGTATTTTTATTTTGACATTTAATTTTAGAATTTTAATTTTATTCACTTTTATGTTTTGTAGTTAAATTTCCGCTGGGGTAAAAGGTGAAACATTTAATATAATTATCTAGGTAAATCTCACTTAATTATAATTTAACTATTATAATTTAACTGGATTAATTAATGTCCGACTTTATTACCGCCTATATGGTCGGGTTAAATATAAATTACTTTACCGCCTATATGGCTGGTCTTTATGTGACAGATAATTACCGCCTATATGGCTGGTGTAGTTGAACTAAATGGATTACCGCCTATATGGCTGGTTTTAAATGTTTAACATTATTAATTCCTGAGAAAGCAGAACATAAATTAATTTATATATTATAATAAGTGAGATTCCTAGATATAAAATATTAAATGTGGATCCTCTAACCCTATCATTGTCTTTTATTATAGGGAAGTGATGAAACACAATATTCACACACTTAATAATTGATTTTCTTTTTATGGGTAATTCTTTAGTTTGTTTATTGAGTCTTAAGCTTAATGCTTCTTGTTGTCTGATCACCAATAAGATTGATGTGGTAAACTTAAAATGAACTTGACGAATGGATTTTAGGTTTCGGCCTTAGATTCAATAGCTCACGATCTTCCTTGAGGATAGATAACCCTTTAATAGATTTCCTTACAGGATAGACATATACCTGTCGGGCGAGGGTAGCCATAATTGGAACTTAATCTTAATGAATCCAGGTAATTTGGTTAACATAGACATATGGTTTAATTGGATTATACTGGATATTTGCATCTGACCATCGACAGAGGCTTTTGCATAATTTCGTGTTCCAGGTTAGCAAACTGATTTATTACACTTATATAAGAGAATCAATTCATCTTTATAATAATATTGTGTGGAGTCACAACCCTAGATCTTTGAGTATTTTGTTATTTTCCCTTGTATTTTCTTTTGTCTTTTTATTTATTTATTTATGTAGCAAATCCACAATCAACCAACCAATCAAGCGATCATTCTCTTCTCCCTCAATTAGATACATGTAAATAAATAGTATCAGTAATTAATAACAACAATTGGAATTAAGTCCTCGTGGGATCGATATTTTTATACTATTTGAACGATACGTGCGCTTGCGTTATACGCGTGTGATTACGCACCGGTCAGCAGCAGCATCAATTGTGGTTCTCATTAGTCCAGAAAGGCCATTATAGAAAGTTTGGACTTGAAGCCACTTTGGAATCTCATGGTGAGGACATTTCCGGAGCAAATCTTTGAATATTTCCCAAGCTTCGCAGAGGGATTTTGAATCTTGCTGCACGAATGATGTGATGTCATTCCTCAACTTTGCTGTTCTGACTGATGGAAAGTACTTTGCAAGGAATTTGGTGGCTAGATTCTTCCAAGTTGTGATGGAACCTGCTGGTAGTGAATGTAGCCAAGCTTTTGCTCTGTCTTTCAAAGAATATGGAAAAAATCGCAGTCTCATTGCTTCTTCAGCTGCTCGATTGTAATTAAAAGTTTCGCAAACTTCCAGGAAGTTACTGATATGGGCATTAGGATTTTCAGTTGCATTCCCCCCAAACTGAACTGACTGCTGAATCATCTGAATGCATGTTTTGATGTTAGTAAGAGAGTAGTACAATACATGAAATGAAGCCGTCAACCACCGGAATGGTTCTGTCTCGAATGGGAATTGGTGGTGTAACTTCTAGAGGTTCAGGTTCCATGTTAACGATTGCTTCTTGGCATTCTCGCATTTCCTTTCTCAATTATCTAATGGTTCTTTCAATCTCTGGGTCAAGCGGTCGGAGTTCCAAGCTTCTGGTTTGTCTCATGTAGTGTCTGAGAACCTGAAACAAGTGAAAACAAAAATAATAAGTAAAAAGAAAATTAGATACAAGTAAAGGTATCTAATCTCAAAACTAATAATGAAAGATAAATAAGTCTCCGGCAACGGCGCCAAAAACTTGACCGGCGTAATCACACGCGTATAACGCAAGCGCACGTATCGTTCAAGTAGTAGAAAAAATATCGATCCCACTAGGACTTAAAATCTTTTGTTATCAATTTATGAAGTTAACTATTTACAAGTATCTAATGGATTGATTGTTTGATTGGGTGGTGACTTAAAACTTAAAACAAGTAAATAAAATTGCTTGAAAGTAGATTGAAGAAAATTCAAATTTATAAAACTATCCAGGGGTGTGAATCCTTCCAATATCTTTCTAAAATATGAAGTGGTTATTTTAGGTTTGTGTAATATATTGGTTTATTAACCTGGAACACGAAATTATGTAAAAGACTCTTCCGATGGTCAAATACAAAAACCCAGTATAACCCAATTAATCATATTCATATGTTAACCAAGTTATCTGAATTCATTAAGATTAAGTTCCAATTATGACTACCCCCGCCCGACAGGTATATTCATATCCTGTAAGGAAACCTATTAAAGGGTTATCTATCCTCAAAGAAGATCGTGGGCTATTGAGTCTAAGGTCTTTAACCTAAAATCTCTTTTCCAAGTTCATTTTAAGTTTACCAGTTCAATTTTATTAATGGCCAGTTAATAAAAAGAATTAGGATTAATGCTCAATAAATAAACCTTTATATTACCCAAACCATAAAATAACCGCTTATTAACCGGTGATATTGGAATTCATCACAACCCTGATAACTGACTTAGTTACGACACATATTTACGGGTAGTAAAAGCTTAAATAAAATAAAAGACATAAAGTAAATTGCTGGAAATTAAATACTGAAAAATAAATGACGGAAAGTAAATGCTGTGAAATTAAATACTGAAAATTAAATGCCGAAAAGTAAATGATGAAAGTAAATTGCTGAAAAGTAAATGCTGAAAGTAAATTGCTGAAAAGTAAATAAAGTAAAACTACAATAAAAGAAAATGCTGAGGTAAAAGGATCCACTTTTATTAATACTATTTTAGATATCTCCCTTAATATAATATATTAAATTTGCGTGATATTACCAACCATCCATATAGGCGGTATCCTAATTAAGTCAAATTAATAATTAATTACCAACCGACCAACCAGGCGGTATCCATGCTTAGTCAGGTTAAAACCAATTTATAATTAATTACCAACCGACCAATATGGCGGTATCCTCGTTAAGTCAGATTTTAAATAGTTATTATATTATAATTAGGGGAGATTAATCTAAATATAAATAATAAAAGCTTTACCTTTTACCCCAGCAAGGGGGAGTTACCTCATCATTACTTGAAAAGTAAAAACTGAAAAAGTAAAGAAAGGAAAATATTGTACGTAAAAGTAAATTGCGGAAAGTAAAAACTGAAAAGTAAAGAAAAGAAAGTGCGAAAGCAGAAATTAATTACTGAAAGCTGTAAATAAACAAAAAAGATACAATCTTCTTAGTTATTCTTAAGGAATTTCAAAGAAGTAAGTATGAATTTACAAATAAAATGGCTTGGTATTTATAGGCAAAATTTTGCCTCCATCAAATCATCCACCAAATCCATTATTAATTGCTCCACCAAATCCATTATTAATTTCTATCATGTTTGGTGGGAGTTTGACTATTTTTATTATTTATTTATTTATTTATTTTTTTTGCTTTGAAAATGACTTTAATAATTATGCATAACACACTTCTGGATATTTCATCACATTCGGTCATGAAATCTTCAGAATTAGAAATTATTTTGTTCTTCAAAATTGTATATCTTTGAGTCTTCTTTAATCTGGAACTTGAATCAGCTCAATTCGATATCGGAGTAAAAATTTATTCCCAAAATACGACAGTTGCGCAAAATTAGAATTTCCGAAAATGAACTTCGTCAGAACGCCATTTCAAGTTTCCAATCTCCAAAATTAATATGTCAAGTCCAATTTTTGCCCTTACTTGACCCACATTTCGTCCTAAATGATTTCATTGAGTCCCAATATTATTTTATCTGTAAAATAAACTAAAACACATCAAAATATTCATCAAACCCGAGAAATTAAACAAAATATTAAGTAAAAAGGGCGGTAAATATTGATATATTTTCCGCTCATCAATATTCTATTCGACTTATGTAGAACCTGTGTTATAGAATCTTCACCTATTTGGATCTCTGGTTCCATCTTAGGTTTCCGAATGTTGGGATCAAACTCATCAAGTCCAATCTTTCTATTGTTCTCACTTTCTCTCAAAAATTATTTTTTCAGGAAAAGTGGAAAACAATCAATAATTACATTTCATTGCTCAAAATAATAGAATTGATATCCCAAAGAATTTTCAGGATATCAAACGAACTTATACTTATACCCCTAGGGTGCTAGTTTATCCCGCTGTGCAACTCTAACATAACCATATTTGATACGGGGTCGTAGAAACAACTTTCGATGGAATCCTATTAAGTATGTAGGCATCAATAAGTAAAGCATAACCCCAAAAGTAATATGAAATATCTGTATAACTCATCATGGAAGTACTATATCCAATAAAGTACGATTTCTTTGCTCACACACACCATTGTGTTGAGGTGTTCTTGGTGGGCTATATTGGGCGAGAATTCTATTTTCCCTTAAATAACTTCTGAATTCGTCACTCATGTATTCACCGCCTCGATCTGATCGAAGGCACTTGATGAATTTACCGGTTTGTTTTTCTATTTCTTTTTGGAATATTTTGAACTTGTCAAATTTTCCTATTTATGTCTCATCAAATAGGCTTATCCATATCTTGACTTATCATCCGTGAAAGTCATGAAGTATGTTGAACCATCATGAGCGGCATGATTTAATAGACCACACACATCGCTGTGTATTAGCTCCAATAAATCTTTAGCACAGTGTCCATCACTAAAAAATGGGGCCTTTGTCATTTTCCCTTTGATACACAAATCAGATAAGGATCTAAGGTAAGATCTTCAATCAAACCATCCTTAACCAATTTCGATAGATGTCTAACACCTATGTGGCCCAATCTCATATGCCATAATTCAATATTATTTAATTCAGATCTTCTACTTGTATTTCCCTCTACATTAAAGACATCTCTATATGTTTCCAAAACATAATGACTTTTAGATAAAGAACATTCACATATCAAATAGTTGTCTTTATCATATAAACATAAAGCTCAATCTTTAATGTTTATTTTTTTATCCCTCTTTATCCAATATCGGTAGTGATATTATTTATTTGATAAAGGAGGGTACATAATAACAGTCATGTAAATCTAATTTATATCCATTAAGGAGATCTAAAGGAAATTTTTATATGGCATTTACATCCAATGTCTCGCCATTGCCAACTTTAAGCTGAATCTCTCATTTGTTCAACCTTCTTTTAACCCCATGATCTGCATGGAGTTTTAAATATGAGTGAGACTGCCGATGTCTAACGCCCATCCACTATTTGTGTCTAAATCATGTTCTGCCGTACGTAACATATTATGAAGTTCTTCATAACTGGATTGAATTGAATGCATATAAAAATTTAACACAAACCAGCATAAGTACGAGGCAAAGAAGACATAATCAAATTACGGCCTAGCCATTCATCAATCACAATGCCTTATAATTCCAAATATCGGATCTGGTCGATCATGTTCATAACATGAATATCGACTGCTCATTCATCTTTGAGATTATCATATAACTATTCCTTAGACCTCCGATATATTTCTATTTCTTGATTTTCCTCGAACAACTCCTTGAGTGTTCTCATAATGCTCCAAGCATCATGTACCTCTATGTACTGTCTAAGCAAATCAGGAACTATCGATCCTAGAATGTAAGATTTCACCCTTAGGTTATCATCCTTCTATTTTTCAAAAGTTTTTTGCTCTTCAAAAGTGGAGTCAGAATTGATTTTAACAGGCAATGGGTTGATTGCCACATAGCTCAACTTTTCAAACTCCAAGACAAGACGATGTTCATTTCCCATCCGAAATAGTTCTCAGCTCCTTTCAGTTTATTAGAATCCAAAAGTTGCGTTAATGGATTCGCGGCAGCCATCTATAGATAACAATTAAACATTAGCAGAACATTTTTCATTTCAAAATAAAAACACTAATCGATTATGGAATTTTAAATCTATTAGTGCCCTACCACAACTTTACGTAATTCTATAATATCTCTTAACGAAAAAATAGAAATTTGACAATCAAAATTTTATAGAGGGAAATGATCCCATTAGATTTACTCCAGCCTCGCACTATCGACAGTCTTGGCCTTAAACTCATTAGGTAGACCTCCAAGGTCAATCACATTCATGTGACTCCTAGTTTGGTCTTGAACCATTTCTTATCCTCACAATAATGATGGTAATTGATTAAGACGTATTTCATGTGTATACTTATCAATTTGCACTAATGAGCTTCGTATGTACACCCTTACAATAAGTTCAGTATTGGGTGAATGTGTTAACTCATCACGCTACATCTAATGTTTTACTGGAGCGACCTAAGTTCCGAGCACTCACACCCTCAAAATAATGACAGTCTTGGGCATAAGTAGTAAGAACTCATTCATCTCCGTATTGACAAGTCAGACCTTCCTATAATGCTCCAACATTATTAATACTATTACTTAAATAAAGTAATCACCTAATCATTAGATATTTATGACAATCAAGTCATTAACATGCTTGGGTCAAAATAAAAATTTTAATTTAAAACATGCAATACATATCAAATATGACTTATGCATAATTAAATTAAAATTACCATGATATATATTCAAAACATATGTGTTGTGTGGTTAAAACCTGCTCTGATACCATTATGTTGGGTAGATGTGGAACCCCTAGGGTCGGATTGGTGTCCCATACATCTAAAGTGGGTCTAACCCATGGATATCTGGCATGGGTGTATTTTTAAAATATTTTATGAAAAACTATATTTCGTTACGAGTTCGTAGGAAAAAATGGGACCAAATCGAAGTCTGGAAACTTCAGAACATAGAAAATGAAGTTTCAGCACGGGCATCAGGTCACGACGCGTCGTTACGCTCAAGTTTGGGCGTCGCTACTCCCAATCTACAAGAGTTTTGTGTCGCGACGCCAATGGATAGCGTTGCGACTCCCATAAAACTGAATGTTGAGTGTCGCTACGCCCGATATCATATATGCGATGCCGTCCTGTGTAAAATGTTGGCAGTGAGTAAGTTTGCCTTCAAATCAATTCTAAACACTTCCATTTTTCTCCAAATACTTCAATACACCTAAAATCCAATTTTAGCATCAAAACCAACATCAACACATGTTATACAACAAACATACATGTATTCTAAATACACATATGCATTTGTTTGAATCAAAACACAAACCGAATTAGAATCCCACAATGAAATGACTCATGAACATTTCTAAGTCACTCAAAGGTGGTCAAGTGATTCTAGAATGGTATTGATAGCTCTAAGTTTTAATATATAGTTCTAAGCTGTTAATAATTGTTCCATGTCCAGCATTAACATATTTGACATAATTACAAGCATATTATGTTTATACCTCTAAAGCATCTATACATAATTAATTAGCCTAATTTCAACTTCAAGATATGCTATTATGTATCCAATATATAATTCATCACTATATGTCTCACTAATGAAAAACTCACTAATGAAGAACATAACTTAGGAAAAGATCAAACATATAGCAAGCTTGATATAAAGATTGAATCTCATTCTCCTCGTTTAAATGGTTGGAGAACTTCCAAAGTTTAGCAAGCTTGACTCCAAGATCCAATCTTGATTCCAATGCTAGCAAGCTTCACTCCAAGATCCAATCTTGATTTCTCATTGTTGAAATGTT
Source organism: Zanthoxylum bungeanum (assembly GCA_019454045.1). NCBI lineage: Eukaryota > Viridiplantae > Streptophyta > Magnoliopsida > Sapindales > Rutaceae > Zanthoxylum > Zanthoxylum bungeanum. The sequence goes on from SKCR01017735.1 coordinate 101,565, forward strand.
GTAGAGATCTTCTAAATATTCTCTAAACACTTCTCTAACTTAGGCTAATTTCTCTAATTCTTGCTTGTTTTAGCTTTCTTAAGCTTGATTAAAACATTTTCTCAAACTTGCTATTTATTGCAAAACTTAGGTAATTTTTAATTAATAAAAATTCTAATCAACTTTGATGTAGACTTAATCTAATTTATCCAAATATTTAAAATTTGGTGTGACTAATCACATTTGTCTACCACTTTGATTTAATCCAATTAAATCAAGACAATGTATAATTAATGGATTAGTTACATGTCTATCACTTTGATTTAATCCAATTAAATCAAGCCAAATACACCTATAATTACATATTTACCATTACCAAAACATCCTCAAATGGTAGAGATATTTATGAAATTACGACAAAGCCCTTGTGTAAATTTTAGATTAGTCCAATTGATCCAATTAGGTCAAAATAAATAATCAATATTATCTAATAATACTTAATTATCTTAATTGATAATTATAATATCGAATATTATTTATTATAAAAAAAATCGTCTACCCAATGCTCAACGAGTATACTTCATATTGTGGGACTCTCTAAGTCCAGACACGTTCATCATATATACCTAGCTAATATGTACCCAATTCGGCCACCTCCGAATTCGTGGAGAACACGAATGACCTCCTGAACTATACAAGTCGAGGTCATCACATATGTTTATCAATCCCTCCGTCGTAGGTTATCCGAGTTGTGCTTAGAAAACATAGAATTCCTTCAAGTTTTAGAAGCGCATATCTCATATCGACACGTCCACGATTCTTTACAACTAATGCGATCCACCCTAGGTGAACAGCTTTGGAAAAAGTCTTAAGAATCGTGACTGACTCACATCTATACCTAGAGGCCAGACCATGAAAGGTTTCTGACATACATTACATCTAAGTGTGGAGGATCTCAAACAAAATCAATGTTATCCTATAGTCAAAGGATCACATATGATACTCGACTCGAGGAAATTCCTATTCACGGTGGTTTGTACTTCTAATTATTAGAAATCACATGTGAGTCATTCGGTATTCACTCCAATGAATACCCATGTGTCTATACGAGCTTACAAATCTCATGGTATATTGAGTTAAACCATTATAACTCCAATTCCAATATACGACATGTTATAGTGTTCTAGGTTATAGGAATTCGAATGTATTCCAAAACCAACGATTAGAAATATTTACTATAAGAATAATTTAAAATAGTAATAATATCTCAATGTCAGACCATTTAGTGTCCAGTATTACTACAAGACTAAGGTTGATATCATTTTTAGCATATTTATACATATCAATCTAATATGCATAATGACATTACCATTAATAAGGTTTGAAATGAAAAATGTAGTTATTTATTAATAAATAATAAAATGTACAATACATTATTCGGATTGGCACTGCAAGCACAAACTCCAATATATATATATATATATATATATATTAGACAAAGACCCGAGAATATATATTGTAGTACGCAGTTATAAAGTAGTTTGTAATTGACATTGGTAAGTGTCACTACTAGAAGTATATTCTCAAATAAAGTTCATGGTCAAGATTTACTAACAAGGGTCGATTAGTAAAATCCCCTGAGACTAGTACATGTCGTATATCAAGACTAGGTCCGATGGTTTATCCCAATAAGTCATGAGTCTTGGGAGACTCGTTTAAATATGTAGGTATTTATTTGATAAATACTAAATGATTCACCAAAGATTTCCTAATATATGGTACACCAACTTCAATAGGAATCTTCTCGAGTCGAGTAGCATAGTGGTTATTCGACTTGAGATACCACTGTGGATATATGCTAAGAATGACATCGACCTTAGAATAATCTTGTAGTAATACTGGACACTAGGTGGTCCGACATTGGAATAAATATTACTATAGTAAACTATTCTTAAAGTATAAATATATTCATAGTCTTTGGTTTTGTAACACGGTCGAATTCTTATAACCTAGAATACTAGCACATGTCGTGTATTGGAATTGGAGTTCCACTGGTTTAAACATGATATACCATGAGCTTTGGAAGCTCGTATAGACGTGTCGGTATTGGTTGGACCGAATACTGAATGACTCACAGGTGATTCCTAATAGTTGGAAGTATACACCACCGTCAATAGGAATCTTCTCAAGTCGAGTAGCATATGTAATCCTTTGACTATAGGATATCATTGATTTTGTGTGAGATCCTCCACACTTTGATGCCATGTATGTCAGAAACCTTTCATGGTCTAGCCTCTAGATGTTCGTTGGGTGTGGACCGATGCACTCAGTAATCAAGTGCGAAGCAAGGTGGAATCTATTGGCCCGTATGTGTATCATAAGGGGTTTAGGTATCCATGTTAGTAAAGTCATGATTCTTAAAGCTTTGGCCAAAGTCGATCACCTAGGGTGGATCGCATCAGTTATGAAGAATCGAGGACATGTCGACATGAAATGTGCGCCTCAGAAACTTGACGGTATACTCTATATCTCCTAAGCACAACTCAGATAGCCTACAATGGAGGGATTGTTACATATATGTGATAACCTCGTTTTGTATAGTTCGGAAAGGTCGTTCGTGTTCTTCACTAATTCGAAGGTGGCCAAATTGCGTACATATTAGCTAGGCTTATATGACGAACGTGTCTGAACTTAGAGAGTCTCAATATTAAGTGTATTCGTTGAGTACTTGGGTAGCCGATTAATTTTGATAAAAGAAAATATTCGATATTATAATTATCAATCAAGATAATCAAGTGTTATTGGATAACATTGATTATTTACTTTGACCTATTTGGATTAATTCAAAATTACACAAAGGGCTTAATTGTAAATTCATAAATATCTCTACCATTTGAGGATATTTTGGTAATTCCAAAATTTGTATTAATATGTGTAAATCTATATGTCTTGATTTAATTGGATTAAATCAAGGTGGTAGACATTAAACTAATCCATTAAGTAAAAATTGTCTTGATTTAATTTACTTAAATCAAAGTGGTAGACAATGTGATTAGTCACACCTAATTATGAATATTTGGATGAATTTAATTAAGCATGCCTAATATTTGATAAGACATTTATTGATTAAAAATTGTCTAAGTTTTGCTATAAATAGCAAGCTTTAAGAAGGTTTTAATTAAGCTTAAGCAAGGTAAAAATTTATGAAAGCTATACACAAGTATTTTCTTAGAGAAAATTATCCTAAGTTAGAGAAGTGTTTAGAGAAGCTTGTGAGGTCTCTATAACATTTCATTTAGGAGAAATCAAGATTGGATCTTGGAGTGAAGCTTGCTAGCATTGGAATCAAGGTTTGATCTTGAAGAAAAGCTTGCAACACTTTGGAAGTTCTCCCACCATTTCAACAAAGAGAAGGAGATTGGATCTTTGCTTCAAGCTTGCTAGGTAAGTTTGAACTTCTCTTAAGTTATGAAATATGTATTGGATGCATGATCACATAAATTAATGTTGAAATAAAGCGAATAAATTGTGTTAGGATACTTTAGAAGTATAAACACAACATACTTGTAATTAGGTCAAATATGTTCATGTTGGACATAGAACAATTAATAAGAGTTTGAAACGTAAGATTAAAAGCTTAGAGCTAAGGCTACCATTCTATAATCACTTGACCATTCATGAGACATTTCTTATTGGGATTCTAAAATTGGTTTATGATTACATTCAAAATTTATGCAAGTACGTATTTAGAATAAATTTATGTTTTTGTAAAAATATTTGATATTTTGAAAAATATGATTTTATTCTATAACATGTGTTGATGTTGGTTTTGATGTTAAAATTAATTTCGGGTGTTTTGAGAGTGTTTAGGGAAAATCGAAAATAAGTAAAACAAAACAAACAAAAAAATTCCCAGCTCGCGCTACAATGCACGCGCACTGTGAGCACGACACTGTAGCGTGAGCGTCACGCACACCCAATTTGTTTTTATTCATTTTTGAGTTTCCGGACTCCGATTCAGCATCGGTTTTTTCCTACACACTTGTAATGGAATATATCATTTCATTAAATTATTTTAAAATACACCCATGCTTGATATCCATGGGTTAGACCCATTTTCCACTGCATGGGACAGTGACATGACCTTAGGGGTTCCACAACTGTCCCAACAGAATAATATCAGTAGCAAGGCTTAATGATTATGCCCAAAAAGTACTCGCGATTATCGCAGTATATTTGGGGTGTCGATTCCTAAGAGAGATGGTTACAAGGAACTAATTCACTTAATGCAAACGTTAGCAATAACTGAATTAAAGAAAACAGATTTAATAGACAATGTAAAAACTATGGAAAATACTTAAGAGTTATCACTAGAGAAAAGCAGCAAAGCGTCACGAATCCCTCTTGTATCAAATCCCTATATTTAGTAGTTGATTCCTTTTATTACTCAATTGAAGGTTTCACATCCCAAACCAACAATCAGAAGATATTTCAATTCAAAAAATATTAAATTCTAAGGTAATTGATGAATTGTTTTCTCTATGTTAACAACACACTATGTTATCGTTATGACCTATCTAACGTGGACAATATACCCACATGCAATACTGCAGAAGAAGATTAACTCATAAAACAACATAACAAGTCACAACTGGGTTTCCCAATCACACATAGAAGAAGCATGACTATTTCTATATGCAAATTGGTAAAACACAATCTCTGGGTTCATAATCAAAAGATAATAAAGAATAACATATCATCAATTATATTAAACGTTGAAGAGTATTCAGGAATCAAAAACATGAATATAGAAACTTAATTACAAGAGTTCATCCTTAGTTTTGCCTAGGAGATTAGTTCTTCATATAGAAGAGAGACATAGCCTGGATAGATCGGAGAAACATCTTGTCTGGCATAAAGCTTCCTCATTATTCTCTATCAAATATGTGACTTCAACTCTTTGTTGTGTGTTTTCTGCTCTTTTAGGGTTTTGGACGAGCTTGGGTATTTATAGGGAAGTCATGGAGTCCTTATGCGTATAAAATACGACCTAATTACGATTCTAGAACTTTGTCGGGGCACCGCGGCGCCGGAAAGTGGTGTTGTGGCAACCCAACTCTTGGCCATTCTCTATGTGTGTAGTCTGATGGCATGTCGCGACGCCAGGAAGTGGGCGTCGCGATGCGTGGCAAGTTTTCTAGAATAATACTTTTGTCGTTTCTGCTCTTCCCGTGTGCTTCCGATGCGTCCGTAAGGTCCTGAAACATGTACAATTGTTCCAATCTTAATGTTCCATTGCTTCATAATAACAAAACGTAAAATAAACTATAATTAAGATTAAATACTTAACAATAGAGCTGAATTAGTGATGTTTAAAGTACATTTTCATGTACTTATCACTTAACCACACAACACATATTGCATGTTAGACATGTATTGAATCTATGCCTTTGTATTTTAATTTAATTATGCATAAATCATATTGGATATGTTGTATGTTTTAAATTAAAATTTTGACCTCATTAAGTTAATGACTTTATTTTCATAAATATCTCATGATTAGGTGATTACTTTTTTTTAAGTAAATATATTAGTAATGTTGGAGCATTATTATGAGGTCATTCTTGTCAATATGGAGATGAATGAGTTCTTACTACTTATATCAAATATCGTCATTAGTGTGAAGGTATTAGTGCTCGAAACTTAGGTCACTCCGGTAAAACATTAGATGTAGCATGATGGGTTATCGCAGTCACCCAATATAGTTATGAGTGTGATAGTGTACATACGAAGATCATTAGTGCACATTGACAAGTAAACACCTAGAACATGTCTTAATCCAATATCATTATTAGTGTGAGGATAAGAAACGGTTCAGGACCAAACTAGGAGTCACATGATGTGATTGACCTGTAAAGTCTACCTAATGAGTTTATAAAGGCTAAGATCGTCATTAATGCGAGGCTGAAGTAGATGTCATGGGATCCACTTCCTGTTATGAAATTTTGATAGTCAAATTTGTATTTTTCCATTAAGAGAGATTACAGAATTACGTAAAGTAGTGTGAGGGCACTAATAGATTTAAAATTTCATAATCAATTTGTGTTATTATTTTGAAATGAAAACTGTTTTGCTACTATTTAAAATGTTTTCCTGTAGATGGCTGCCGCTAATCCATTGATGGGACTTTTGGAAATGAACATATGTCTTGTCTTGGAGTCTAAAAAATTAAATTATGTCACTGTCAATTCACTGCATGTTGAAATCGATCCTGACTCCACTTCGGAAAAGCGAGAAAATTTTAATAGATGGAAGGACGATAACCTGAAGGTGAAATCCTACATCTTGGGAACAATGGTTTCAGATTTGCTGAGACAGTACATTAAAGTATTGGATGCTTGGATCATCATGCGAATACTCAAGGAGTTGTTCGAGGCAAATTAAGAGATGGAACTTTATCGAAGATCTAAGGAATTATTCCGTGCTGAACTCAAGGATGGAGGAGCTATTTGTTGGACAATCATGACCCATAGCATCACTATTTGTAAAAGACATTGGGGTTTTTGTACAAATTAACTATGTTACAAAGGAAATTGCTATTTTATCATTTTGTAATTAGATTACTTGAAAATATAAATGATAAAAGTCCTTATGATTAGTTCCGGATTAATAAGATATGAGACAGTATCAATCCACTAAAGGTTTAATCATTAAATATCCATAGTCGTAGTATTATCGAGACTGGACATCGATAATGCGGAATAGACTAGTATTACACTTGTGCGCGTTATGGAAGTGTAACATCATATTTCTCATATATTTGGGTATTGGATACTCATGCAAGTGTAATATGAGGTTCTGTTTACTGATGGTACGGAAACAGCTTCGCTCTGGATAGACCCCTCGGAATCCCATTAGTAGTATGACTATGTGTCTATGAGAATCCGAATCAGGGTAGGTGTATTTGGTCTTAACCTGAGACTTGCATCGCTAATACTTGTGACAATCAATACGCTTTGGTTTTGGTCGTCCGGGGCTTTAACAGGTTCTGTGTATGCCTCTTCTGGGTTTATTGAGTATCGTAGTGTATTGTGTTGGTTTCAATATAGGTCCCAAGATCATGAAATCAAGCAAAAAATTCGCATGAACACATCAAAGGAGTAAGGCGAAAACATAACTCACATTGATTGGATTTGATGCATCAAAGAGCACAAGCCTTCAAGCTCTCTCCATAAGCTCGGCAATGGCTTCTCCAAGGACTGGACTGCTCGGTTTTGGGCGTTTTTGAACCTCCTAGAATCGGCCATTGAAGCCCACCATGGAAGCTCCAAGCTACAAGCTTCAAAATGGATTCCTTGCACACAAGTTCACTACCCTATCACCTTTGTAAAACCCAATGTGTGCTAGCACTAGATTTCTTTCATGCTTCTCACGCCCAAGCCAAGATTGGAGAAGAAGATGAAGAAATTTGGCTCAAAGCCGTGAGAGGAGGGAGAACAATTTTGGCTCCAAAATCTCCAAAAACCGTGAACCACTCAAGGAGAGAGAGAATAATAGCTTTTGTATATGTTTTTATTATTATCTTATTTTCCAAGTCAATAAAATAAATCATATACCACTTTTTATTTACTTTCAAAAAGTAAAGTCAAAAAGCAAAAGCAAAAAGCAAAAGATGCTTTTTCAACTCACATCACTATTCACATCAAGTCACTTTAAAAAAGTGACTACATGTCATGTCACATCACTCAAAGTGACAAGTGATTTGACGATTGATGCGACTAGCGATTTGACGTTTGATGTGACTTGCGTGCCGCGCTCGAATTCGAAATGCGAATGCGCTCGTAATCACTCTCGGGCTCGGGTTCGCTAATTCCAAATTAACGAATTTTTCGCCGCGTCGTAATTAAATGATTACGCCTAGCGAAATCACTATTCACGTTGCTAACGAATTAATTCTAAATTAATTCGTTCGCCCGAATTAAAATCTAATTTCAATTCCGCGTCTAAATCAAATTTCATATAATATATCGAATATATTATTTTATCGATTAATTCCAAATTAATCGTTTTCTCTCTTTATTAATATTTTATCCTAGATAAAATATCTCCGTAATTAATCCCAGATTAATTTTCTCTCTCATCGAATTAATCCCATATTAATAATAGTGCGAGTCATACATCATCGGTGAATCTTCGGGAAGCGACCCATGAGATCCCCAGATATGTTGGCAGTAAATACGGTCGTCGGACTATCCGAACACGTAAGTACCTCGTACTACGTTTATACCGATTTACATGACAAGGTTGGCTTCTAGCAAAGCGTCATGCCTACCCAATTCTCCGGAAATATCCTTACAGGAATATATGATCTATATCAAGCGTAGTATACCGAAGTATTGTGTGTTTCTGTCCAGTATCGGATGCTCACGTGCAAGGCCTGGGGCTGGAATTGTGTCTGCCCCATACGAAGCACATATCGGATGTCTGACAACTAGTCTCTATAATTGGATATACATGACCTAGTCATAATATCCCGATAGCTCGAGCATTTAAGAGAACAAGTTCCGTATCCTACGTGATCATCATCTCATATGACTGGAGTGACACTTCCATCTTGACATCACACCCAACACACTACGATTCTCAATATACCCATCATTGGCGTACACAGAACCGGTTAAAGCCCTGGACGACCTCAACTAAAGTATATTGATTGTCGTATGTATTAGCAGTTGCAAGTCTCAGGTTAAGACCAAATACACCTACCCTGATTGCAGACTCCCATAGACACATAGTCATACTACCAATGGGATTCCGCGGGGGTCTATCCAGAGCGAAGTTGTTTCCCGTACCATCGGTAAAACACAACCTCCTATTACACTTGCATGAGTATCCTATACCCAAATATATGAGAACTATGTCGTTGTGCCTTCACAAACGCGCACAAGTGTAATACTAGTCTTTTACGTATTATCGATGTCCAATCTTGATAATACTCTGACTAGGGATATTTAATGATTTATCCTTCGTGGAATGATACGTTTCATATCATTCTCCGTCCAGGAACAAATCATAGGGACCTCCTATCATTTATACATCTAGGTGATCTAATCACAAATGATAAGAGTGCAATCTCCTTTGTCACATAGTTAATTTGTACAACAACACCATGATTTGTACAAATAGTGACACTATGGGTCATAATTGTCCAACAATCTCCCATTTGGCCTATAGCCAGTCACCCGAGTCTCTGACACCCGAACTATGTACGGTTGGCTCAAATTGCTGAGAAAAGCTTTCATCAGCGGATTTTCATGATTATCGTCTGATGCGATTTATTCGATCATCACATCGCCACGATGTATGATCCGAACGAATCAGATGAATAGTCGAAGTATATATCTGGATCGTTGATGATACCATTAATTCTTTAGCCTGTGCTGACGCCTAGCTCAGCTGCTAACATAACTATATCTAATCTAATTAGATTTGTTATTGACCCAGATGGCTTCTATTGCTGCTTCAGCTTCTGCAATTAACCCGCATTTGTTGTTTATTCGGTAACAGTATTTGCTTGGAAGATTTCCAGCTCACTATACCGTTATACTATTTTATAGTACCTTTGTTACGACTTATAGTCGTTATCATGAAAGCCAAGCTTTCATCGATTATTTTATGGGAATATCATTTCCAAGAAATGATATATCATCATTACTCAGGACATCACTGTCAGTGCGCTCCCACTAACCCTCTTATATACACAAGAATCATTTTCGTTTTGAATTAAATCATAAACTATTATGATTACATCAAAACAATAATTCCAAGAACCTAATGCTTGCTTCAATCCAAACATGGATCGAATAACCTGCAAACCTAGTTTGCTTGTTATGGTCCGACAAAACCGTCAGGATGAGGTAAACATCCTCCTACAGGTTTCCGTTAAGGAAAGCGGTTTTGGCATTCATCTGCCACATTTCAGGAATGAAACATGCAGCATTAGCAAGCATTATCCAAACGGATTTACCATGGCAACAGGTAAAAGGTTTCGTCGTAATCAACACAGTGTTGATAACTCTACCTTTTCGCTAAAAGCCTAGCTTTATACGTTGTTATGTTGCCATCCATGTACGTCTTCCTTGAAGACTTATAAATACCAATAGGCACAATGTCTTGCGGTACATCAACTAGTCTTCAAACTGGTTGATATACATGGAATCCACTTCGGATTACATGGCACTTTGCCATAATTAGGGAGTTGATACCTTGTATCACTTCCTCATACGTAGTCAGTTGGTATTCCTCAATAAGATAGACATCCTTATGAGGTGAGATCAGAAACCCATACCCCAGGTTGTTTTCTGACTCTATCCGACCTACACGGTTCTTGTGTATTTGAAGATTAATGGTATAGTTTCATCCTTGATGAACTATTTATGTTCCATTAAGGATTAGATGCCTTGAACAGTATTACTCCGATTTTCAACGAGTTATACTATCCTCTCACTTACCACTGCATATCGGTATTCCTCTTAGGAAAACCGCATGGCGAGCAACAATTACATTGTTCTCTCGTGAGTTGTATAAGTACAATACTTATGGTATCCCTAGGATAACCTACATTTGGCACTTATCCAATTTGGGTTTCAGTTTGGTATCATCCAAACATATGCCTAGCATACCCAAATATTCAGGAATGTGAAAACCCAGTTTCTTTCCTGTTCATATCTAATATGAAATCTGTCAAACAGATATTTTTATGGAACCTTATTCAAAATAAGTTATGCACTGTTTATATGTATCCGTTGAAGGTTGAAGGAAATGGTAGCTCAGAGCGACTCGTGATTAACCTTATCATGTCTAACAAAATTTGGTTAATCCTGTTCGGACACACCGTCAAAATGACGTGTTCCGGGAGAAGTCCTCATTGAAAGAATATTGTACTCTTTCAAGTATACGAGAAACTTACTGCTTAAGTATTTTCATTACGGTCTTACCGTGACGGTTTAATACTTTAGCTTGTCTATTTCGTGTCGAAACTTAAAAGTTTCCGATTTGTGTTCTTCAAAAGAAACACATAACCATTACGCAATGCCACATCCGTAAAGGTCACGAAATATTAATATCCATATCTAGCCTTGCTAGAGATGGGCCCACTTTCTTCACTATGAACTAGGGCTAACAGATCAGTGGCACTTACACTTTTACCAAGTAAATAGTGTTATAGGCGCTTTGCCCAATAAACTAGATTCGTAGACTTATTTGATTGGAATCAAATCAGTCCGAGTACCCACTCTTCAAAATTCGAAGAGACAGAAACACACTTCAAAAACAAATTAGTCTTAATCAAGATGAAGTCTTGATTGTGTCCCAGACAACAATGCCACAATTAGTTTCTTAACTGATCAAATCAGTTTGAGTATTTATTTGTCATGTTATATATTTGAGATATTATTTATATTCAAAATATAAATTCTGTTATTCACATCTAATGTGTTTATCTTAATATCATCTTTATAAAATAAAACACTTTAGTGTTCTAGAATATAAAGGTTCACCCGCAGCGGGTCAAACACTGATATAAAGATAATGTATCTAGTCAAACTAGTTACATTATAACAGTTTCCTAATTTAAGTACATACCCGAAGGTAGTTCCTAAATTCAGGTATCTACGGTTAAAACAGCGACTTTCGTCCCGTTTCCAATTCACAGATAAATCTCAATTGATGTCATTATCCTGCTTACAGTAGATTCTGAACATCAATACATATTTATGTACCACACTAAGTATTTAAAATCTAATTTTAATACTAGCTGTGAACATAATTATGACAATCATTTTTGAAGTCAGAGCCTTGCTCGTCTTCAATTCCTTCTTGGGATATGTCCTTTTATCTTCCTAGAAGATTATAATGATTTTGCCTTTGCCATTTTCAACACTCCAAAAGCTTTGGCCTTTTGGAATATCGAAATAAGGTGCGACTAGCGCTACTCGTCTAATTGTAAACTTTGACTTTGTCTCCTTGAGATTAGTCATTAATTCTCCAAAAATTATTTATTGCAATATTTTACATCTAAAATCAAATTTTAGATTTATGAAGATCCTTCAATTTCAATATCATACTTTAAGAATCTAATCCTTAGTTCTGATAAAGAAATTAAGGAGTCTATATGACAAGTATAATGGATTAAGCACTAAAGTTATCATTACATGAATATTCCAAATATCATGTTCCACTTATTTGCTTAACTCCGAGCTTTAGGCATAATTCATTATTTTATCAAATAAAATAACTTATTAATTTCCAAGACCATCTCGAAATTATTCCCAATTTGAAAATTAAAGTCGTTTAAATACATTTTCACCCAGGATTATGTTTTAAACACTAATCTTCCATTTCTATCTTGATTCTAATAGTCCAACTATTTAATCAACGATTTGTGGTACCATTGATTATAATGATTATAATAGTCCAACTATATAATCAAATATAATTTAAATTAATTAACCTCAATTACATTGATTACTATAATCAATTATAAAATCAACTGTAAATCGAAATTAATTAATTCAAATATATTGATTAATATAATCCAATTATATATAATCAACTATAATACAGTCCAACTGTTTTATTAAAACAACAATTTAAATATTAGTCCAACTAACATTTAATCTAACGATGAAATAATTTGAATGAGCGCATATGGCGAGTAATTGAACGAGTATTGCAAATTCAATTCTTGCCTCCCACTATTTTTCGGCGAGCCTCTAACCCTCTGTCGAGTACTAGGGAAACCGTGTTTCCTAGTGGGCTAGGATCCCGTTAAATATCACACAATCTTGACTTTGGCCAACAAATTGTATGATAAATAACTAGGTAGATCTCTAAGATCAATTGGATCTAATCCAATTCCTAGATCCGGTAGAGGGATATCCAAGTCCGAAACATATATCTTATATATGCCAATACATCTAATGTATTACCTAACATTTTTCCTCTGAATCAACTAAGCCTTGGCTTTGGCACAACAAACTTAGTGATCCCAGTCAAGCGCGACCCATTGACCATGGAAAGCTTCGTAATTAATGTCGAGTGACAAGAAGTGGTCTTGACTTTGGCCAACAAACCACAACTTGGACAAGACACCGATATGAAACAAAACTCTCATGATTCAAACACATCTTTGACGGACAAAGGGCTTGACTTTGGCCAACAACCCAATGCCAGTCTCGGATCTTGAGTGAGAATCACTCAATGGAAGGAAAGACGCTTAATATTGAATGAGGGTTTTTCGCGTGCAAATTGGCAACCAATTTATTATCTTTGTTAAGGTCTCATCATCATACATCCTTAAACATGCATTCTAAACACATAATAAAGCATATATGAAATAAAATAATCATGATATGCGGATGGATACTTTACATTGATCCTAGATCAAATCTCTCATTTTCTCTCTCCAAAGCTAGCACTTGTATTACTTCTACCCGTTACACTACACTTCTAAAGAAACCTCATTTACATTGAGGGGAATAGGTGAGAAGAGAATACAAAGAGTATAAAGGTGATAAGGCTGGACACGCAGGTCCAATTAATAAATCAAATTTATTACAATTTCCAAAATTGTCCCACCCGACTAATATCCATCCGATATACATTATTCATGCATCGCAACCATGTATTCATACAAGCATGTTATCAATCAATCTAATCCAATTAATTAATCTGATAATTAGTGATCATCCAATGTTCAAACAACGATTTGATTTTTACTCGAGTCAAACTCGTTTTTCGAATAAGTACTCAAAGTACGAATTCTCGAATTAAATTAAACTACATAATTAAATCCAATTTAATACGCATTTAATTCTAATTCACTATTTAATTCCAAATTAAATATTACACTTTTATTAACGAACCTTCTACGATTTAAATTCCAAATCAATCGTTATGGTCTCAAAGCCCAATTAACGTCCAACGTTTATTTAATTAAGTCAAATGGGCTTTTAATTAATTTCTTAAGGCGTGGAATTTTGGTCAACTCGGGTCAAACCGATAACCAAAGTCCAATCCGGGAGTTACCCCATAAGCCTTTAAATTAAATTTGGCCCATTAGGCCCAATTAGATAATTAAGGTCCATTAAGTCATAATTGGACTTTATGGATGCGGTTTTGGCCCAATTGGATCCAACCAATTTTGCCTAAGTCCAACTTTGTACAACAAAGCCCAAAAGCCCAATTACAACCTATAAGGCCCAATTTCCAAAAACAAGCACAATTAATTAACTTATAAAATTCCAAATTCCATAATTAATTAACCTAAGTGTAATACACAATTAATCACCCAATTAACATTTCTAAAACATCAATTAGCATAATTAATCATGCACTTTAACAACAAATAGTGTCCAACACAATTTATCAAAATCAAACCCAATTTACATGCTTAAAGTCTCGGTAATTAGAGGTTTTTTCAATCCGATTCGGTTTCAATCCAATTGAATCCACAATCATCATTTCCCAAATCAATTCAACTCATCCAATGAATTAAAATAAAAAAAACACAATGAATTTCAATTCATCAAAGAATTCGGCCAAGCCACTTTAAAAGGGAAAAATTGTTCCAAATCAAAATTCAATCCAATTGAACTTCAAAACAACATTACCCATTTGTTTTAAGTCATCCAATGATCAAACAAACAAAAAATCACCAAGATATTAGGGTCTCAATTTTCGGCCATGCCCAAAAATTTGGGGAAAAATGGATCTAACCAAATTTCTTGAAATTGATCATACACAAGCTCAATTAAACATGTTCTAAGCATACTTAAACATCCAATTTAATTAAAACATGCTCAAACACATTTTACCCAAATTCAAGTTACAAATCTCAACCTAATGAATTGGGGAAAGTTGATCCAATCCAATTTTCTTGAAATTGATCATGCACAACTTCAATTAATCAACATACAAGCATACTTAATCAATCAATTCAACCAAATCATGCTTCAATTGATTTTACCCAATTCAAACCCTAACTTTTTCATGCTTGATCAAAGCTCATAGATACCATTGTTGGTTTCAATATAGGTCCCAAGATCATGAAATCAAGCAAGAAATTCGCATGAACACATCAAAGGAGTAAGGCGGAAACATAACTCACATTGATTGGATTTGATGCATCAAAGAACACAAGCCTTCAAGCTCTCTCCATAAGCTCGGCAATGGCTTCTCCAAGGACTGGACTGCTCGGTTTGGGGTTTTTGAACCTCCTAGAATCGGCCATTGAAGCCCACCATGGAAGCTCCAAGCTACAAGCTTCAAAATGGATTCCTTGCACACAAGTTCACTACCCTATCACCTTTGTAAAACCCAAGGTGTGCTAGCACTAGATTTCTTTCATGCTTCTCACGCCCAAGCCAAGATTGGAGAAGAAGATGAAGAAATTTGGCTCAAAGCCGTGAGAGGAGGGAGAATAATTTTGGCTCCAAAATCTCCAAAAACCGTGAACCACTCAAGGAGAGAGAGAATAATAGCTTTTGTATATGTTTTTATTATTATCTTATTTTCCAAGTCAATAAAATAAATCATATACCACTTTTTATTTACTTTCAAAAAGTAAAGTCAAAAAGCAAAAGCAAAAAGCAAAAGATGCTTTTTCAACTCACATCACTATTCACATCAAGTCACTTTAAAAAAGTGACTACATGTCATGTCACATCACTCAAAGTGACAAGTGATTTGACGATTGATGCGACTAGCGATTTGACGCTTGATGTGACTTGCGTGCCGCGCTCGGATTCGAAATGCGAATGCGCTTGTAATCACTCTCGGGCTCGGGTTCGCTAATTCCAAATTAACGAATTTTTCGTCGCGTCGTAATTAAATGATTACGCCTAGCGAAATCACTATTCACGTCGCTAACGAATTAATTCTAAATTAATTCGTTCGCCCGAATTAAAATCTAATATATCGAATATATTATTTTATCGATTAATTCCAAATTAATCGTTTTCTCTCTTTATTAATATTTTATCCTAGATAAAATATCTCCGTAATTAATCCCAGATTAATTTTCTCTCTCATCGAATTAATCCCAGATTAATTATAGTGCGAGTCATACATCATCGGTGAATCTTCGGGAAGCGACCCATGAGATCCCCAGATATATTGGCAGTAAATACGGTCGTCGGACTATCCTAACACGTAAGTACCTCGTACTACGTTTATACCGATTTACATGACAAGGTTGGCTTCTAGCAAAGCGTCATGCCTACCCAATTCTCCGGAAATATCCTTACAGGAATATATGATCTATATCAAGCGTAGTATACCGAAGTATTGTGTGTTTCTGTCCAGTATCGGATGCTCACGTGCAAGGCCTGGGGCTGGAATTGTGTCTGCCCCGTACGAATCACATATCGGATGTCTGGCAACTAGTCTCTATAATCGGATATACATGACCTAGTCATAATATCCCGATAGCTCGAGCATTTAAGAGAACAAGTTCCGTATCCTACGTGATCATCATCTCTATATGACTGGAGTGACACTTCCATCTTGACATCACACCCAACACACTACGATTCTCAATATACCCAGCATTGGCGTACACAGAACCGGTTAAAGCCCTGGACGACCTCAACTAAAGTATATTGATTGTCGTATGTATTAGCAGTGGAAGTCTCAGGTTAAGACCAAATACACCTACCCTGATTGCAGACTCCCATAGACACATAGTCATACTACCAATGGGATTCCGCGGGGGTCTATCCAGAGCGAAGTTGTTTCCCGTACCATCAGTAAAACACAACCTCCTATTACACTTGCATGAGTATCCTATACCCAAATATATGAGAATTATGTCGTTGTGCCTTCACAAAAGCGCACAAGTGTAATACTAGTCTTTTACGTATTATCGATATCCAATCTCGATAATACTCTGACTAGGGATATTTAATGATTTATCCTTCGTGGATTGATATTGTTTCATATCATTCTCCGTCCAGGAAAAAATCATAGGGACCTCCTATCATTTATACATCTAGGTGATCTAATCACAAATGATAAGAGTGCAATCTCCTTTGTCACATAGTTAATTTGTACAACAACACCATGATCTGTACAAATAGTGACACAAATAAGTTTAATTATTTAATTTGGAATTAAATACGAATTAGTATTGAATACAAATTAAATTAGATTTAAAATTGTAGTTAGATATAATTTAAGAATATGTACTTTGAGTACTTATTCTTAAACGAGTTGGACTCGCGCAAATCAAATCGTTGTTTGAACATTGGATGATCATTAATTCAAAGATTAATTAATTGGATTAGATTGATTGAATAACATGCTTTGTGTGAATACATGGATGTATTGTATGAATAATGTATATCAGATGGATATTAGAAGGGTGAGGGAAATTTTGGAAATTGTTGTAATAAATTTAGAATTTATTAAATTGGACATGCGTGTCCAACCTTATATCTATTGACTCTTTGTATTTCTCTTCTCACCAATTCCCCTCAATTTTAATAAGGTTTCTTTAATGTATTATGTAATTGGGTAGAAGTTAGAATAGTGCTATCCAGGGAGTGGAAATGGAGAGATTTGTTCAAGGAACAATTTGTTGAATATCCATCCGCATATCGTTATTATTTATTCCGCGCCTTATTATGCTTTTAGAATGCATGCTTAAGGGTGTATGATGAGACCTAATCAAAGATAATAAATTGGTTGCCAATTTACGCGAAAAACCCTCAAACCAATATTAAGCGATTTCCTTCCACTGAGTGGTTCTCTTTCAAGATCCAAGATTGGCATTGGTTTGTTGGCCAAAGTCAAGATCAATGTCCACCGCGGATGTGTTTGAACCATAAAATCTTTGTTCCATATCGCATGTCTTGGGCAAGTTGTGACTTGTTGGCCAAAGTCAAGGTCATTTCTTGCTCATCGACATGGATTACGAAGCTCTCCCACTGTCAATGGGTCCCACTTAACTAGAATCATTAAGTTTGTTGAGCCAAAGCCAAGGCTTAGTTGATTCAGAGGAAAAGGTTAGGAAATATATTGGATATATTGACATATATATGTATATATATTTCGGACTTGGAGTCCACCTACCAGATATAGGAATTGGATGAGATCCAATTGATCTTATAGATCTACCTAGTTAAATATCATACAGCTTGTTGGCCAAAGTCAAGGTTGTGTGTTATTTAACGAAATCCTAGCCCACTAGGAAACTAGGTTTCCCGAGTACTCAACAGAGGGTTAGAGGCTCGCCGAAAATTAGTGGGAGGCTAGTATTGAATTTGCAATTTCGTTCAAATACTTGCCAAATACGCGCTTTCAAATTATTTTCGTCATATTATATATTTATATTAGTTGGACTAATATTTTATTATTTTTTGTAACAGTTGGACTGTACCCAAAATCGTTAATTGAATAGTTAGACTATTGCAATTAAGATGGCCGGAAAGATCAACGTTAGGGACATTATCATTGCGAAAATGTCTTTAATGGTGCGAACTTTCCTGACTGGGATATGAACCTCAAGATTATCCTGGGGACTGAGAAGATGCTCTATACAATAGAGAGACCTCTCGGGCCTAAGCCCGGAATTGAGCAGCCGCTTGAGCTTGAGCTTGGAAGACTCATAGCGATGATAACTCAACTGCTCAATCGCGTCATACTTGCTGCAATGACCCCACAATTTCATCGTCAAAACAATGGATTGGATCCCTATGAGATTATGTTGAAATTGGGGGACCTTCACCGATCTAACCATAGATCGTAGAGGTATGAATTACAGAAGAAGCTCTTTCGCTCTCATATGCTAGAGGGTACATCTGTCGAGCACCATGTGTCACAGATGATTGCTGACATCGAATAGCTGGGACAGCTGGGCATAATCTTAGAGGCTGAGACTTCTATAGATTTGATCTTACAGTCTCTTCCTGACAACTGGAGCGGGTTCATCATGAACTATAATATGATGAACCAAGAAAATACTCTTGGAGAGTTGATGGCAATGCTGAAAGAGGTAGAAAAAATAGCTTTTAAAGGGCAAGAAGCGCGAGGCGAACTTCGCTTCGACATCTCAGTCTGCCAAGGCTTGGCCAAAGGCTACTGGAGGTGTGAAGAAGAAGAAGAAGAAAAGAAAGGGCAAGGCCAAATCATCAAAGTCTTTCGAGAAGGCAAAAGACAAATCCCAAGATGTCTGCCTACAGTTTGGCAAACGGGGTCACTGGAAGCGTGACTGTTGTGAGTACAAGGTGCACATGAAGGAAGTGAAAGCGGGCAAGGCACCGACTTCAGGTATGTTTGTTATTGAAATAAACATGTCTACTTCTAGTTTTAAAAATTGGATTTTTGATTCTGTTGTGGTACTTATATATGTACTGATGTGCAGGATCTGCAGATTAGCAGGAGACTGGCTTCAGGAGAGATCGACCTCCGAGTTGGAAATGGGACTAGAGTCGTCATTTTGGCTGTTGGGACCTGCATTTTGGAACTGCCCTCGGGGCACGTACTTAATTTATCATATTGCTATTATGTACCTAGTTTGAATAGAAACATTATATCTGTATCTTGTTTAACCCTATGTGGGTATACTTTTGTATTCAGAAACACCGGTGTTTTGTTTATAAAAATGATTTTGAGATATGTAGTGCTGATGTTAATAATGGTCTTTATATTTTGAATATAAATCAATCTCAAACATATAACATGAAAAACAAACGGCTTAAATTAAGTAACAAATATGAAACTTATATGTGGCATTATCGTCTGGGACACATTAACAAGACTCGTATATCCACACTTTCGAAGAGTGGGTACTTGGACAGATTTGATCCAAATTCATATGACGTCTGCGAATCTTGTTTATTAGGCAAAATGCCTAAAACACCTTTTAATGGTAAAGGTGCATGTGCCACCAAACAGTTAGCCCTTGTTCATAGTGACGTATGTGGGCCCATGTCTAGCCAGGCTAAAGATGGATATGAATATTTTGTAACCTTTACGGATGATGCATCGCGTTATGGTTATGTGTATCTTATAAGACACAAGTCAGAAACTTTTGAGAAATTCAAAGAGTTTCGACACGAAGTAGAAAAACAGACCGACAAAAGTATTAAAACATTACGGTCGGACCGTGGTGGAGAATACTTGAGCAATGAGTTTCTCGATTACTTGAAAGAGTATGGTATTCTTTCACAGTGGACTCCTCCCGGAACACCTTAATTAAACGGTGTGTTCGAACGGAGAAACCAAACTTTGTTGGACATGGTAAGGTCTATGATGAGTCGCACTGAGCTACCAATTTCCTTCTGGGGATATGCATTGAACAGTGCAATACTTATTTTGAATAAGGTTCCGTCAAAGTCTGTTCAACAGACTCCATATGAAATATGGACATGAAAGAAACCGGGTTTCTTATTCATGAAGATTTGGGGTTGCTGGGCATACGTTAAACGTTTGGATGGTACCAAACTTGAACCCAAATCAGATAAGTGCCTATTTGTAAGTTATCCTAGGGAAACCAAAGGATATTACTTCTACCACCCACAAGAGAACAAGGTATTTGTTGCTCTACATGTGGTTTTCCTCAAAAAAGAATTCATAAATGCAGTGGTAAGTGGGAGGAAAGTAGAACTCGATGAAAGTAAGAGTGATACTATTCCTGGCACTGACTCCCAAATGGAACACTAACAGTTCATCAGAGATGAGATTGTACCACAATCTTCTAATACACAAGAACCGCATAGATCGGAGAGAGTCAGAAAATAACCTGAGAGGTATGGGTTTCTAATCTCACCTCACGTAGATATTAATCTTATTGAGGATAATGAGCCGGCTACGTATGAGGAAGTGATACAAGGTATCGACTCCACTTTATGGCAAGAAGCCATGAAGTCCGAAATGGATTCCATGTACACCAACAAAGTTTGGACACTGGTTGATGCACCAGAAGGCGTAAAGCCTATTGGTTGCAAATGGGTATTCAAGAAGAAGACCGACATGGATGGCAACATACAAACGTACAAAGCTAGGCTTGTAGCGAAAGGGTATCGTCAACGACATGGTGTCGACTACGATGAAACTTTTTCACCTGTTGCCATGATTAAATCCATTCGAATAATTCTTACTATTGCTACATATTTCGATTATGAAATATGGCAAATGGACGTCAAAACCGCTTTCCTTAACGGAAACCTTTTGGAGGATGTTTATATGCAACAGCCTGACGATTTTGTCGTACCAAAATATGCAAATAAGGTTTGCAAGTTAAATCGATCCATTTATGGATTGAAGCAAGCATCGCGTTATTGGAACCAACGTTTTGATGAGATCATAAAAGAATATGATTTCATTCAAAACGAGGATGATCCTTCTGTATATAAGAAGGTTAGTAGGAGCGCACTAACATTCATTGTCCTTTAGGTAGATGATGTATTGCTTATTGGCAATCAAATTCCCATGCTACAATCGGTGAAAGCTTGGCTTTCATTAAAATTCTCCATGAAAGATCTGGGAGAAGCAGCTTTTATTCTGGGAATAAAGATCTACCGGGATAGATCTAGAAAGCTGATTGGACTCTCCCAGAGCACATACATTGACAAAGTGTTGAAGAGATTCAACATGGATCAGTCTAAGAGGGGACTGTTGCCAGTGTCACATGGCGTCACTCTATCTAAGGACATGTGTCCTAAAACTCAAGATGAGAGAGACAACATGAGTCATATCCCGTTCGCTTCTGGAGTCGGATCGATCATGTATGCCATGATATGTACGTGACCTGATGTCTCGTATGCTTTGAGCATGTGTAGTCGTTATCAGGCCGATCCAGGTGATGGTCACTGGGTTGCGATTAAGAACATCCTTAAGTATCTTAGACGAATTAAGGATGCTTTCTTAGTCTATGGAGATGGAGAACTTGAGGTAACTGGGTTTACCGATGCAAGTTTCCAAACCGATAAAGACGACTGTAAGTCGCAATCTGGGTACATATTTTTTTTGAATAATGGAGCAGTGAGATGGAAATCTTCCAAGCAAGAGACTGTTCCTGATTCAACAACAGAAGCGGAATACATCGCTGCAGCTGAGGCAGCAAAAGAGGCAGTTTGAATCCGTAAATTCCTAATTGGATTAAGAGTAGTTCCGTTACCAGCTGAGCCTGTTCCTTTGTATTGTGATAATAACGGGGCTATAGCTCAGGATAAGGAACTGCGGTCTCATCAACGATCCAAGCATGTACTTCGACGTTTCCATCTGATTCTTGAGATCATACATCGTGGCGATGTGAAGATCGAGAAGGTGAGAGAGAGAGAGAGAAAATAGAGAAAAAAGAAAGGGAACAGAGAGAAAAAGAGAGAGACTTATCCCGACTCATCTGATCTGAAGCCGACTTCGACCGGATCTTTAAGAGAAAACGTAGCTTTCGACGAGAGGATTATTTTGGTTGTGGTTTCATCTCGGGAAACTCCAAATTTTTATACAAATCTCGGTGATCGTGATACCGTAAGCAGAGACGGTCCTGCTGCATAGTTCCTTTCTCGATCTGTAGTCATCTCACCAGGTGCGTAGATAAGCTTGTAACATTGATGTTTTCAAAAGTATATAGTATGTATGTTTTCTTAAATGAATTTTCAAGGTAATGCATTAAATAATTTAGTTCTTAGAAATTTTATATTTTGGTATAAAGTATGGATCGAATATTGGTTATTTTGAAATAATGATTTGTGATATATGAGAAACTTGCATGATTTGAGATATATGAGCATGTATTTTTGAAATGATTTTTATGTTAGGATGCACCCCGTGTACTTATATGTGCCAGATTATTTGCCGTGAGACGAGGTCTTATGTTGCCAGTTTTTACTCTGGATGCCAGTTATTGTCTTGGGGATGCCCCATGTTGCCAGCTTTGTCGTATTGTCACGAGAGTGTGCATATAGATGAATGAACAACTTTATTATTATAGAGTATTCTTGAGCAAAATGAGTTTTATGAAAAATGAGATTTATGATTTCTAGTAAATGTTTGAAATATCGATTTACAGCTTATGTATTTATTTATATTATGAAAGACTTATTCGATCCACCTTGTTACTTGTTTATCCACGGCACTAAGATGTGATCCATTGCACTAAGCGTGAACTTACCCCTTTCTTTAACATTTCAGGTTTAGCAGATTAGTAGATCATTCTTTTCCACTTGCTGTTTCATCATCATTTCTTGCCAGTAGAGAAAGGTTGTGCCAATAGTTGAGTGTCCTTGTTATGTTTTGAGATTTTAGTTCTAGATATGTCATTTTTTGAGAGAATTTATTATTTGATTTTAGACTGAGCCTTTATTTGATACATAGAATATTTACATTTTAGCATGGATATTCTATGAGTTGGATTATGGAGATTTTATTTTTATGATGATATTTTCAGTTTAGATTTTTTTCCTTTGTATTTGGAGGATTAGTCCATATTACAGGGGAAATTTCATCTATTTCAAGTCTCTGTCTCACCCATACCCTACCTAAGGGGACGGGTGTGACATTTAATGGTATCAGAGCGCTAGGTTCATATATTCTGTAGACATTTGTTTTTCTTAGTTAGTTATTCTATATTTTTTTTAACGGTTGATATCTTCTTGTATTTTTAGATGCCTTCACGTTCTTAAGTTCGAGGTGCAGGTCGAGTCCATACTTGTAGGATAGTAGATGTTGGCCAACCTTCAAAGGAACCTCCAGTTGATGAAGAGGATAATTCTTATGTCAGGGAATCCTTTTGAAGGGAACCATATTACTCTTTGGTTAGAAGATTCGCCTGCCTCATGTATGTGAATTTCTAGGACGAAGTTTCTTTTAAGAGGGAGAGCGTTGTAACACCTCAATTTATTTTTACCCATATTTTAATTTCTTAAATTGGGTTTATTGGAAATTTAGGGATTAAATTGTTAGGTTGTAAAAATTGGAATTAAAAATGAAGTTAGAGGCAAATTGAGGGAGCCAAATGTTAATTGCCAGCTTGTAAACAATAAAAAAATTGCCTAAAACCGTTATTCTTCCAACAGCCGCTGAGAGAGAGAGAGAGAGAGCATCAAACGTGAGGAAAAAAAAGAAAGAAAGAAAAGAGAGCAGGCGTGAGAGAGAGAGAAAAGAGAGAAAAAGAAAGGGAAAAGAGCTAGACTTATCCCGACTCGTCCGATTCAAAGCCGACTTCGACCGGATCTTTAAGAGAAAACGTAGCTTTCGACGAGAGGATTATTTTGGTTGTGGTTTCATCTCGGGAAACTCTCAATTTTCGTAGAATTCTCGGTGTTCGTGATACCGTAAGTAGGGATGGTCCTGCTGCATAGTTCCTTTCTTGATCTGTAGTTAGCTCACCAGGTGCGTGGATAAGCTTGTAACATTGATGTTTTCAAAAGTATATAGTATGTATGTTTTCTTAAATAAATTTTCAAGGTAATGCATTAAATGATTTAGTTTTTAGATATTTTAAATTTTGGTATAAAGTATGGATCGAATATTGGTATGTTGAAATCATGATTTGTGATATATGAGAAACTTGCATGATTTAAGATATATGAGCATGTGTTTTTGAAATGATTTTTATGTTAGGATGCACCCCGTGTACTTATATGTGCCAGATTATTTGCCGTGAGACGAGGTCTTATGTTGCCAGTTTTTGCTCTGGATGCCAGTTATTGTCTTGGGGATGCCCCATGTTTCCAACTTGTCGTATTTTCACGAGAGTGTGCATATAGATGAATGAACAACTTTATTATTATAGTGTATTCTTGAGCAAAATGAGTTTTATGAAAAATGAGATTTATGATTTCTAGTAAATGTTTGAAATATCGATTTACAGCTTATGTATTTATTTATATTATGAAAGACTTATTCGATCCACCTTGTTACTTGTTTATCCACGGCACTAAGCTGTGATCCATTGCACTAAGCGTGAGCTTACCCATTTCTTTAACATTTCAGGTTTAGCAGATTAGTAGATCATTCTTTTCCACATGCTGTTTCATCATCATTTCCTGCCAGTAGAGAAAGGTTGTGCCAACAGTAGAGTGTCCTTGTTATGTTTTGAGAATTTAGTTCTAGATATGTCATTTTTTGAGAGAATTTATTATTTGATTTTAGACTGAGCCTTTATTTGATACATAGAATATTTACATTTTAGCATGGATATTCTATGAGTTGGATTATGGAGATTTTATTTTTATGATGATATTTTCAGTTTAGATTTTTTTCCTTTGTATTTGGAGGATTAGTCCATATTACAGGGGAAATTTCATCTATTTCAAGTCTCCGTCTCACCCATACCCTACCTAAGGGGACGGGTGTGACATTTAATGGTATCAGAGCGCTAGGTTCATATATTCTGTAGACATTTGTTTTTCTTAGTTAGTTATTCTATATTTTTTTTAACGGTTGATATCTTCTTGTATTTTTAGATGCCTTCACGTTCTTAAGTTCGAGGTGCAGGTCGAGTCCGTACTCGTAGGATAGTAGATGTTGGCCAACCTTCTAGGAACCTCTAGTTGATGAGGAGGTTAATTCTTATGTCGGGGAATCCTTTTGAAGGGAACCCTATTCCTATTTGGTTATAAGATTCTTCTGCCTCATGTATGTGAATTTCGAGGGCGAAATTTCTTTTAAGAATGAGAGAGTTGTAACACCCCAATTTATTTTTACCCATATTTTAATTTATTAAATTGGTTTTATTGGAAATTTAGGGATTAGGATTAAATTGTTAGGTTGTAAAAATTGGAATTAAAAATGAAGTTAGAGGCAAATTGATGGAGCCAAATGTTAATTGCCAGCTTGTATACAATAAAAAAAATTGCCTAAAACCCTTATTCTTCCAACAACTGCCGAGAGAGAGAGAGAGCATCAGACGTGAGGAAAAAAAAAAGAATGAAAAGAGAGCAGGCATGAGAGAGAGAGAGAGAAGAGAGAAAAATAAAGGGAAAAGAGAGAAAAAGAGAGAGACTTATCCCAACTCGTCCGATTCAAAGCCGACTTCGACCAAATCTTAAGAGAAAACGTTGCTTTCGACGGGAGGATTATTTTGGTTGTTGTTTCATCTCGGGAAACTCCCAATTTTCATAGAAATCTCGATGATCGTGATACCGTAAGCGGGGATGGTTCTGCTGCATAGTTCCTTTCTCGATCTGTAGTCAGCTCACCAGGTGCGTGGATAAGCTTGTAACATTGATGTTTTCAAAAGTATATAGTATGTATGTTTTCTTAAATGAATTTTCAAGGTAATGCATTAAATGATTTAGTTTTTAGAAATTTTATATTTTGGTATAAAGTATGGATTGGATATTGGTTATGTTGAAATCATGATTTGTGATATATGAGAAACTTGCATGATTTGAGATATATGAGCATGTGTTTTTGAAATGATTTTTATGTTAGGATACACCCCGTGTACTTATATGTGCCAGGTTATTTGCCGTGAGACGTGGTCTCATGCTGCCAGTTTTTGCTCCGGATGCCAGTTATTGCCGTGGGGATGCCCCATGTTGCCAGCTTTGTCGTATTGTCACGAGAGTATGCATATAGATGAATGAACAGCTTTATTATTATAGAGTATTCTTGAGCAAAATGAGTTTTATGAAAAATGAGATTTATGATTTCTAGTAAATGTTTGAAATATCGATTTACAGCTTATGTATTTATTTATATTATGAAAGACTTATTCGATCCACCTTGTTACTTGTTTATCCACGGCACTAAGCTGTGATCCTTTGCCATAAGCGTGAGCTTACCCCTTTCTTTAACATTTCAGGTTTAGCAGATTAGTAGATCATTCTTTTCTACCTGCTGTTTCATCATCATTTCCTGCCAGTAGAGAAAGGTTTTGCCAACAGTAGAGTGTCCTTGTTATGTTTTGAGATTTTAGTTCTAGATATGTCATTTTTTTTAGAGAATTTATTATTTGATTTTAGGCACTGAGCCTTTATTTGATACAGAGAATATTTATATTTTAGCATGGATATTCTTTGAGTTGGATTATGGAGATCCTATTTTTATGATGATATTTTCAGTTTAGATTTTTTTTTCTTTGTATTTGGAGGATTAGTCCATATTACAGGGGAAAGTTCGTCTGTTTCAAGTCTCCGTCTCACCTCTACCCTACCTAAGGGGACGGGTGTGACAGCTTAGAGCTAAGGCTACCATTCTACAATCACTTGACCACCTTTAGATTAACTAGAATTGTTCATGAGACATTTCTTATTGGGATTCTAAAATTGGTTTATGATTAGATTCAAAATTTACGCAAGTGCGTATTTAGAATAAATTTATATTTTTGTAAGAATATTTGATATTTTGAAAAATATGATTTTATTTTATTACATGTGTTGATGTTGGTTTTGATTTTAAAATTAATTTCGGATGTTTTGAAAGTGTTTAGGAAAAGCTGAAAATAATTAAAACAAAACAAAAAAAATTTCCCAGCTCGCGCTGCAGTGCGAGAAGGCACTGTAGCACGACGCGCACACCGAATTTGTTTTTCTTCATTTTTGATATTCCCGACTCTGATTCAGCCCCGGTATTTTCCTACAAACTTGTAATGGAATATGTATTTCATTAAAATATTTTAAAATACACCCATGCTTGATATCCACATATTAGACCCATTTTCCGCTCTGCGGGACACCGATCCGACCCTAGGGGTTCCACAATTGTCCCAACACAAGGCATAGGTATCATGCACGTGTTTGTGATCTAGTAAATCAATGGTTGTGTTATACTGCGAAAGCGAGTTCCGAGTGTTATTAATAGATCGTAAATTTATAAGTCGATTATATTATACCTCAGAGATTTGGCGTTCTCATCTATATCTATGGTATAATATTAATAGCTTGTGACAGATGGATTATACATATGCAATGACCTCGACTTGAATAGTTTAGTGAGATTATCTGTTGTCGTCATAATTTACGAGTGTGAATTATGGACACGAAATTGGATTCCGTGACGGATAAACCTGAACTTAGAGAGTCTCATAGTATAAAGTGTACTTGTTGAGCACTTGGGTAACACGTTATGAATAATACAAATTATTCATAATATTTTATCGGATTAAATAATTTAATTCGAATAGTTTAACAGTTAAACGAAAATACGTGCATATGGCCATTTCAGTCATTTCTTAATTAATGTGTATTTGTATTAATACATGATTTTATTAAATAATATTAATTAATTATCAAATATGATATTTTATCACTTGTCATTAATATATGTATTTGGTTATTTATTGTAAATATATATATATATATATATATATATTTGTATTAATTAATTCATTATTTATTTATTTAATTGTTAAATAATTAAGTAATTAAAAATAAAATATCTAAAGACATCATTTGTTAGGGAAATGATTTGATGTAATTAGTTACATTTAGGTTTAATATAGTTAAAGGTTATCAAATTGATTTTGACTTTATTTTAATTAGATTAAACAAATCAAAGATATTTGTATTAATTTTTCCTAATTTTCCTCCATTGTGGAATATATATAAAGTGAAATTTATTTTATTTGCTTCATAAGTTCATGCTTCCATGAGCATAGAAAATGAGAGGTTTGAGAGAAAAATAAAAAGTGCTAGAGTTTTGTTGAAGAAAAATTGAAAACTAAGGTATTTTTCTTACTTTCTTAAATTGAAAAATTATTTCTATTGTTGTATCTATTTACATATGATGTAGATTTACTTTTCCCTCTCTTGAATATATGTTGAGATGGTTGGATGCTTTGAAAATGAATATATGCATATGTAGAAAGTTAGTAAGTTTAATTAGTGTAATATAAGCTTACTTTGGTTATTAGATAACTTGTTGTCATTTTAGAGAGTGTTATGATCATTCTTGTAATACCTAAAATTATTCTTGAGTTATTCATTTGTGGTGGTTTTGATTGGTGTAAATATTAAATAGATTAATATTGAGAAAATTGGATTTAAAACATGAAAATTGATTATTTTATATCTAGATCAGATCTGAAAGTTCTAAAAATTTTGTGATGAAAAATATGTTATTTAAATATATGGATGTGTATTGGGCATTAGAATAATTGTCGGATATTATTTCAGAGTGAAAATACGCGAAAACGATGAAAAACAACATTACCGGGTAACTTTTGAGCTAACCGGGTAACGACTGCCCAAACAGTGAATTGGTCACTGTTCGGGCAGTTCATGAACTGCCCAAGTACTATTGCGGCTGACCTGGGCAGTCCCATATAGTTTTGGTTGGTCGGTTCAGTTGTAAAGGAATTTTATGTTATTTAGCGGAAAAACGTTTTCGTAAAAATTTCGCGATGTTTTTTAAATTATTTGTCATTATTAGATATCGAATAAATTATTTATGTGAAATATGAATGAATTATTCATATAAGATATTGAATAATTTATTCAATAAGTTTAAAATTTTTAAAGTTAAGATTTCGTCTGAACCACGCTTTCGTCGCCTATAACCCCAACATTATTTTACTAAGTAAAATGACCGTGGTAGTACCAAAAGAGGTTGGCTACCTCATTCCTAAAGTGAATAGTCATAACATATGTTAATCTTTTCAAATTTATCAATATCATAATTCTTGATAATCTCAAGATTGGGAATATTTAGGAATGATGAGATCTCATGTACTAATCATATTAATTATTTTCTCTATTTGGTCATTCCAATGACTTTATTATATAAGATATCAATATAGAGATATAAAAAATGCTTATAGACAAAGAATGTCAACAAATGCAATAATGTAAATTACAAACCAATCACATTGGATTTAGTACATAGTATAATCAGAAACCATGACAAAAATAATAAAATTGTACTTTTCCTTGACGTGCTTATTATTGGTACTCTAGTATTGTTTATATTTATTTGCTTTACCCTATAGCACCTTGTTTGCTTGTTGTCTCCAAGGGGCGTGACTTTATGGTGTAGGGATCAAGATCTGACCTTGAGGTCCTGGGTTCGAATCCAGATAGTGCGTTTCTTGTAAGAGTCTAGGACAACATGAGGTTTTACCTGCTCGGATTAAGTCCGGAAGAGATGATTTGACGGCGGGATTTCCAATGATTCCAAAAAAAAAAAAAAAAATAAAAAACTTTGCTTGTTCCAACACAAAATCCCAAGAAATATATCTTGAAATACTGCTAAAGTAGTCCATGTTGTCGAGTGCATGTATAAGTTCTGTATTAAACTATATAAACTTGTTATTCATATCACATAGTTTAACATATATCACAGTGGGCGTGGCTTGGTGGTGTAGGGCTAATGATCTCACATTGAGGTACTAGGTTCGAATTTAAGGAGTGCGTTTCTTGTAAGAGTCTGGGATTGTTGCGTTATTAGTGTTATTAAACGAAATTTAACATACATCAAACAGATCTACTATCATCCAATATTCACCCTTAAACCATAAATCTTAGAAAAATAAGACAAACCTGGAAAAATGTTGAAGATAATGAAAACGAAATCCAAGTCGAGATGCCTCTGTCCTTAAGAACTTAATAGCCCCCGCCTCGGTGCTCTACGGATGCTATGTGGATAATGTTCTCACAGGATTCCATGGATGCTTCTTGTTGAAGGGGCACTCCTTTAACAAGATCTTGAACAAAGACAATGGTGGAAACTCTCTTTTACTTAAAAGACTCTATAAGACAAATGTATGAGACTTGTCATATTCAGGATACCAAATGAACTCTAGGCCTTTTAATTTATAGGCATGGAAGGGTGCCTTTGAGGGCACTATTTGGTGTGGGGTGTAACCCTCCCAAGGGTTATACCTATTTCCTTATTCCCATTGAGGCCTAGAGTCTCATCTTTCCAAATTAAAGGACATGTCTTTACATGTTTGTGTCTTTCCCATCAGACTCAACCCAAGGGACATGACTCTCTTACACACATACTATATATTTAGAGAATTTACAACAATCCCCCACAATTCTCTAAATATGAATGCAGACACTTAAGAGAGTTTCCGTGAAATAGAGCTGCATCGAAATAGGTAGCTTTCACCTTGAACCTTTCCTAGTGAATGACAATCTGATTTACTTGGCAAACCAGTGACCTATAGTCTTGAACTGTTCCGCCGTTGGTGTAAACCAAGACAATTGCAAACACACAGCTTTACTTCGATCATTTCCCGTTCTACGGTTGTGTTCATTTCGGCCATGAACATTGGTCCTGGATTTATCAAGCCCTTTAGGGAATTCAACCTGTAAAAATCTCATGGAAGCGACCTCACTTCTTACTTGAAATAAGTAATCTACTATAAAGAAGTAATCTGCCTTTACCCCCATTAGGACTCTTCTCCTAATATATTAATCATTAAAAGCCTTATTGAAGCACGGGTCTGATTGGCAGGTGAGTCATCTGACTCTTTTTTTTTCATATATGCCTGGTTTAGGAAGAAGCACCAATTCTAAAAAGAGAAAAGCTAAAAAAATGGGTGTTGTTATAAATGTGCTCGTATGACATGTAATACTCGTTGTCGTTCTTTAGGAATGGTGTCTGATAACCGTGAAGATAAAATTAAATTCATTAGGGATGACTTGAGTAAGGAGTCTTTAGATGACATATCTAAGACTCTTGAGACGCATTCCAATGGATATGTGCATCACGCAATTCACATGTTATATACACAATTTCGAAAAGAATGACAACAGTTAAGTCTCGGGAATCTGTCTCTAAAAGACCATGTTTGCCAATTTATAAGAAAATTGGATGGGAAGCTTGTCCCTGACGCATAGACTTCATTCAAGCCATTACTTTTTGTAATTATTATTTTCTTTGTATTTATCTAGTAATTGTGATTTATTTTGTTATTTTCTTTTATTTTCTCCGACAGGATCCAGATTTTATGACTTTCACGATATTTTACTGTTTAGCTAATAATTGTCATTTGGAAGGTACTAGTGCTATTATTAAAAAAATTTAATTAAAAAAAATATTTGTGTTTTTGTGTTTTTTTTTTAACTTGACTAAATCAAGTGAAATTGGTGTGAGATAGTTGTGTAAGGAATTTCCACTCCTGAGACATATCTCAACATATTTCGTAACAAGTTAATTTTTGTTTATTTCCTTTTGAATTATTTAATTTGTTAATTCTCCATAAAACTGACTAAAATGGATCTTCATATGCTCAGTTGACAGGTATTATCCACATGCATGGTAACATACAGACAAGAGTTGTAATTGAAAAGTTTGTATTCAGTGCTATAGTTTAATTGGAGGAAGCATCTAAAAAATTGATGGAATAATAATAATAATAATAATAATAATAATAATAATAACAACAACAACAACAACAATAATAATAATAATAATAATAATAAATAAATAAATAAATATCTGAGATCTGAGTAATTAAGTTCGTAGGGGTGTTTTAACACCTAGTGCCCTCAAGCCAACTGGTTTGGGAGTCATTGGCCCAAAGCTCGCTACATGGATCAAAGATGTTATAAAAATGAAAAGAGACATATGAAATCCGAGTAATTAAGTCTGTAGGGGTGTCTTAACACCTAGTGCCCTAAAACCAACTGGTTTGGGAGTCACTGACCCAAAGCTCGCTACATGGATTGCAGATGTTGCTGTATTTATTTTACGAAAAAAAAAATCCATTGATAAAAAAAGGTGTGAAGTCTGATATAACTTTAGGACAAAAATATTACTCTCTTTTCAACTACACTTTTAAATATTGTGGGCACAATGAGTTGATTAATACTTTGCTGGTTGTGTATAAGGAGAATGATAAAAATAATCGGGTTATTTGGTAATTTAGAAAGAAATAAAACAACTATTAACTTGGATAAGGATTTTCACTTGTTTAGTCACCAACTTGTCTATTCTTTTCTCTCTTGTCTTTTTTCTTTTGTGTGCATTAGATTGACGTTTGTGGGTATCGTCACTGTAAGCCCTCACAAGACTACAACTCATCCATTAGGGAAACATATGGGTTTAAAGGCTTGTTGCATATGCTAAATGCAACCGTGATCCATACGAAAGTGGCTTAGTTTAGTTTTATTTTAAAGATGTTTATGTTATTTTATTCGTTTTTTTGCTCGAGGACTAGCAAAATGATAAGTTTGAGGGTGTGATGAGTGGTAAATAGATCATTATTTTCCACTCATTTGACTTAATATTTTATATAGTTTCTTGGGTTTTGTGAATATTTTGATGTGTTTTGTGATATTTTATAGATAAATAAAATAACAGGACTCTCTGGAGGTAATTCGGAGCCAAAACAGCGGAAAACGGATAAAAATGGCAAAAATGTAAATTTCTTGCTATCATGTGTCGCTAACGTGCGCCGGACACGTGTCACAATCAGAGAAGTTTGCTAACATGCGCACTTGCTAACATGTGCCCTACCACGTGTCAACATCAGATCAAATCTGCTAACGTGCGTTGGACACGTGTCATCGTCTCATACATCCGACAATCCATATCTTTGTTGAAACCAATGTCGCGACGTACACACCCTTACGTGTGGCGACACCGAGCCAATAATTCAGCTGCCAATGCTGACGACGCCACGTATCCTCATCTCCGGAAGCCGCGCGCCATATGGCGTAAATCAACGGCGCGTCGCGACGCAAGAGACCCATGGATGCCTATAAATTCAGGAAGATTTCAGTTGTAAATTCTTATTTTATTCTAAGGAATTCCTTAAGAATACTAAGAAGATTGTATCTTTCTTGTTTATTTACAGTTTTCTGTATTTAATTTTATTTATTTTACGCAACATTACTTTCTTTTCTTTACTTTTCAGTCTTTAATTTTACTGTTAAGCATGAGGAGGTAACTCCCCTCTGCTGGGGTTAAAGGTAAAACTTTTATTACTAATATTTAGATTAATCTCCTTTAATTATAATATATAAACTATTTAAAACCTGACTTAATGGGATACCGCCTTTATGGTCAGTTGGACTTAATAAAATTGGTTTTAACCAGACTAAATTGGATACCGCCTTTATTGTCGGTTGGAATTAATCTTAAATCTGACTTAATCAGAATACCGCCTATATGGTCGGTTGGTAATGTCATGCAAAGTTAATATATTATATTAAGGAAGATATCTAAAATAGAAGTAATAAAAGTGGATCCTCTAACCCCAGCATTTCTTATTTGCTTTATTTACTTTTTTAATTTTCAGCATTTACTTTATGTCATTTTACTTTTTTAAGCTTTTATTAGCCTTATATTGCTTAGATACGCTTAATGCTTCTTATTAACTGGCCATTAATAAGAAATTTTAGGTTTCAGCTTTAGACTTAATAGCCCACAATCTCCCTTAAGGATTAGATACCCCTTAATAGATTTCCTTCCATGATAGACATATGCCTGTCGGGCGGGGGTAGCTACAATTGGAACTTAATCTTAATGAATTCAGGTAACTTGGTTAACATAGACATATGATTAATTGGGTTATACTGAGTATTTGCATCTGACCATTGACAGAGGCTTTTGCATAATTTCGTGTTCCAGGTTAATAAACCGATATATTACACAAACATGAGATAACCACTTCATCTTTAAAAGATATTGGAAGGATTCACAACCCTAGGTAGTTTAATAATATTGATTTTACCTTTAATTCACTTCCGCGCTATTTTATCTACTTGTTTTAGTTTAAAGTCACCATCCAATCAAATAACCAATCTATTAGATACTTGTAAATATTTGACTTCATAAATTAATAGCTTAGGTATTAAGTCCTCATGGGATCGATACATTTATACTACTTGAACGATACGTGCGCTTGCGTTATATGTGTGTCATCACGCCGGTCATTGGGTTACGCAGCAGAACGCGAAAAATGAAATTTTTTCGAGTTAATATATTTTTCTTGAGTAATTAAAATAAACTAATTTATTATAATAACTCAATACTCAAAAATCAAATTTAACCCAAAAATCCTTCAAAAGCCGAGAACCACCAAAATTGCCAAACTTTTACATTTTGATCATTTTAGTCGTAATTTGTCAAATACAAGCTTAGGTAATTTCCAATCACTATCGAAATGATTTATACATCACATATATGAAAAGCCCTAATTTTGATTTAGGCATAAACTCTAATTTTCCAATTAATCAAATTAACCAAAATTAATTCAATATCTCTCTTTAATCCAATCTCTATAACACCAAACAAGCCTCACCACTTTAAAACAACTTAAGAATAATTCTAGGTCATCATTGAGTGGCCTAACAACCCTAGAATGGCAACCAATTTATAAAATGACCAAAAGTGTCCTTATTAACAAGCTTACTTTAATTTCATACATGTATGTATCTTTCATTTAAGCTTTCAAGCTTCTCAATACAAATCCAAGAAAGTAGAAAAACATAAGCGATCAGAAGGTCTAGATACCCTAATGGACCTACAAGGTGTGTGTGATGAAGGTTATTCATTTACTTGAACTTCAGGTTCCTCATGTGATTCGTTGGGTTCAGGTTGTACTTTATCTAGTTCAACATGTCTATGATTATCTTCTTCAGACATAAATTCTACTTCTAGAAATTTAGCGAAGCGAGCTACGAACATGTTTCGATGCTCGGTGTCATAGAATAAATATCCTTTCGTATTTGAAGGATATCCAACAAAACTAAACTTTTGTCCTCGAGGCAAAAGCTTATTATGTTGTGCCATCCTGATGTAAGCAGGATTAACCAAATCCTAACATAATTAAGATTTGGTTTCTTAACGATCCATATCTCATATGGAGTCGTAGGAACAACTTTGGAAGGAATCTTATTCAAAAGATTAGTGGCAGTCAAAAGAGCATAACCTCATAAGTAATATGGTAAATCTGTAAAACTCAACATAGATTGAACCATATCCAATAATGTCTGATTTCTCCTTTCAAACAATTCATTGTGTTGTGTTGTACCTGGATGAGTATATTGAACGAGAATCCCATTTTCTTTTAAATAATCAGTGAACTCACCGCTCATATATTCACCGCATCGATCCGATCAAAGACATTTAATATATTTTCCAATTTATTTTTCTACTTCATTTCATAATTCTTTGAACTTTTCAAAAGTTTTTGATTTATGTTTCATCAAATAAACATAACTGTATCGTGGGTAAAAGTAATAAAGTATGAAAAACCACTATGAGCGGTTTAACTAATGGGACCACATACATCAGAATGTATGAGTTCCAATAAGTCAGTGGCTCGATGTCCCATACCTGAAAATGGGGCTTTGGTTGTTTGGCCCTCAATGCAAGATTCACAAGTCGGATAGGGTTCAATGGTGAGATCCTGAATCAAACCATTCATAACCAACTGAGTCAAGCATCTCACACTTATATGACCTAACCTCATATGCCAAAGTTTAGTATTATTTATTTCAGATAATTTACTTTTGTTAATCCTAGTATTCAAGATATCTCGAGAAGTATGCAAAATATAATGACCATGCTCATTTGGACACACAAGGATTTGAATATTATTTTTATCATATAAATACAAGGAAAAGTTTTTAATATTGCATGATATTCTTCTGTATCTAATACAAAAAGTGATATAATATTATCTACGTATCCTGGTATAACATAGCAGTCATATAACAAAAGTCTCCACTGGGCACGAGAATCTCGCATAATCCCATTATAACCACATCCAGAGAGTCTCCACTCCTGAAATGTAACTGCATCTCTTCAGATTTTAGTCGTCTACTTTCCTTCAGCACTTGCAATAAATTTCATATATGAACAGGAAATGCAGAATCTAAAATCCAACTAGAAGTGATAACTTCACAAGCTAAAGAGATATCAATAACAAGAAAAATAAAAGTACCTGATGTAGATGCTCTTTCTTCCTGATCTGGGCTAAATAGTCTGGAGAAACCTCTTCCAGTGCCAAATCTTACTGCAGTGGTGGCATTTATCTTCAGCAATTCTTTTGGACTTCGCTATCTTGCCCTGCGGAGGAACATTAAAACCTTTCTCTTTCTTTCCATTTGTATTCTTCCCTTTCAACTTAAATTGGGAAGAAGCGAAAAATAAAGTGGGTTTCGGAGGGCGAGTCGGCACTCCCTTCTTTAAATCCTCCTCCGCATTGAGAAGCATATTATGCAACTCATGGTAAGAACAATGAATCTCATTCATGTTGAAATACATCACAAACTGGCGATATGACGACGGGTCCCAGAGTATCATTGAGAGGGAAATCGCATTGCCTCAATTGTTCGATCAAATCGATCAAATGAAGCACATGTGAACTCACTGCATGTCCCTCATCAAGTCTTGAATGAAATAGTTCCATTGTAACTCTATGAACCAAACTTGTTCTTGATTCATGAACAATTCCTTAAGTCGTGTCATCATGTTGTATGCATCAGACATATCATAATATTGCCGCTTGAGTTCTGAAACCATTGAACTAAGAATATATTATTTAACTCTTAAATCATCATCTTTCCATTTCTGAAAAGTCTCAACTTCCTCCAGTGTCGCATCATCAGATATAGCTAGGGGCAAAAGACCCTCCAATACATAACCCAGCTTCTCAGATCCGAGGACAATCCTCAAATCCATATCCCAGTCTGTAAAGTTTTTGGCGCCTTTGAACTTGTTCGTATCCAGTATACGAGCAAATGAGTTGGTTAAAGAAACCGCCATCTCAAATCTATCACATAGATTGCGAAAACGGTTAGCAAATAAAACAGTTTCATATAATATCAAAAAACATTAAATAAATCATGGATTTTTAATTTAAAAATACATTTCCCACTATTTAATGTAAAACTGTAATCCCCAAATAGAATACAAAGAATTCAATAATCAAATTAAATTCAATAGTGAAAAGTGGACCCCATGAATATATTTCAGCTCACAGCTTTGACACGTTCTCGCCTACGTATATTCATTAGGTAGACAACTCATTTGTCAATCACTCACTAGTGACTCATGTGTTCCGGTCCTGATCGTTTCTCATTATGACAGCTTTGACACGTTCACAAGGAGGCGTATCAAGGTTAAACTTGTCAATGATAAATTCAAGATACTTGCATAATCCTGAGAGCTTTGGCCCATTAAGGATTTTCATTTTCGCTTGATTTACCTAATATCATATATTTATCCGGTACAAATAAATTCATATCAGCTATACCCTCACAGATTTGGAACGTTCTCAGATATAATCATAGAAATTTATTTATAAATCGTATTGACAAGACGGATCAAAAATATGGATCAAATACATATTAATTATTAAATCTTATTAATTAGGGATTTTCTGTAAAAATATCATACACCTTTATTTTAATCAAATTAAATAATACATGCATAAAGTAAAGTAAAGTTTAGATTAAATATAAAATTCAAAGAAAAAATCATATAATGGAATCAGATTGACCCTGATACTATTTTGTTGGGGTTTTTAATGGTATAATCGGGTAACGCATCGAAACGCGAAAAATCAAATTTTTCCGATTTAATTTATTTTTCTTGGGTAATTAAAATAAACTAATTTATTCTAATCACTCAATACTCAAAAATCAGATTTTACCCAAAAATCCTTCAAAAGCCGAAAACCACCAAAATTGCCAAACTTTTGCATTTTGATCATTTTAGTCCTAATTTGTCAAATACAAGCTTAGGTGATTTCCAATCATTACCAAAATAATTTATACATCTTATATACATCAAATATATCACATAGACCCTAATTTTCCAATTAATCAAATTAACCAAAATTAATTCAATATCTATCTTTAATCCAATCTCCACAACACCAAAAAAGCCTCACCACTTTGAAACAACTCAAGAACAATTCTAGGTCATCATTGAGTGGCCTAACAACTCTAGAATGGCAACCAAGTCATAAAATGACCAAAAGTGTGCTTATTAACCATTAACAAGCTTACTTTAATTTCATACATGCATATATCTTTCATCTAAGCTTTCAAGATTCTCAACACAAATCCAAGAAAGTAGAAAAACATATTTAGGTATAATCTCGTCGACGTATTTATTAGTGATCTATTAATAACACTTAGAACTCACTTCTACAGTGTACCACTGGCCTATGAATTTAACAGAATGCTAATCTCATATTGAATACCTATGCTTTGTATAGAGAACTGACAGATCTTTTATTGACACACACAGGATATCCTGAGAATTTGTCCACACCCAACGAACAGACGGAGGTCTGACCTTAATAGGTCGGTGACGTGACTGCTATCAAAGTGTGGAGGATATCTCATATATCCACAGTGGTATCTCAAGTCAAAGAATCAATATGATACTCAACCCAAAAAGATTCTTATTGATGTTGGTGTACCATCTATTAAGAATATTCAGTGAGTCGTTCAGTGTTTATCTGATATAAACACCTACATGTCTATACGAGTCTTCAAGACTCATGGTTCTTTGAGTATCAACTATTTAGATCCTAGATTATAATATACGACACGTACCGGTCTCCGCAGGTTTACTTACTGACCAAGTAATGTAAATCTTAACCATGAACAATTTAAAAAAGATACTGTTATGATACAACTGAATATCAATTGTGACGCTTTTACAAATATATCATAACTAATCATTCTAAGGTCTATTACGTCTTTACCATGTATTAAAAGATGTTATATTAAAGAAACTGTTTATTTTATTCATAATAAAATATTTACTTAAGTATTTATAGAGAAATACAATATAAAATTGGTGCTCCGAGCACCAACCCTAACATTGGATTCGTAACATTGAACCATATGATTAAGATAATGTCAACAAGGTAGTCAATAATAAAATGGTGAAATATGTTCACAACAACAACAACAATAATAATATTAACAACAACAACAACAATGACAAAAACAATAATAATAATAATAATAATAATAATAATAATAATAATATAATAATAATAATAATAATAATAATAATAATAATAATAATAATAATAATAATAATAATAATAATAATAATAATAATAATAATAATAATAATAATAATAATAATAATAATAAAATTAATGATATTTAGGTGCATTACATACACATATATATTCATTACATTTGATAACAATAAACATATCATAACCTGGTGGAAACTATGTCACACCTTCAACCTTGAGTTCAAGACATACCAATTGCATCAATTTGTAGAATTAAATGTTGATGATATAGGCTTAGATTGGGTCGGCCATTGGGTGGTATCGGGGTCAAGGTGTGAGACCACATGTGGTTGGTTAGGTGAGGTCCATGGTAGGCCCCACGATATATATTTTTTAATATAGCAAAAAAATAACGATTTTTTGTAAGAATATCATCGAAAACCAATTTTTTATGATGGTTTTTTAAGAACCGTCATAAAAATACACTTTTATGATGATTTTTTAAAGAACCGTTATAAAAAAACTCGAGACTTTTTATAACTCTGCATAAGATGACAGTTTAAAAACCATCATAAAAAATGCTTTAGAACCGTCATAAAATGTCTTTTTTTTATATAGTAGTGTAAGCATTTTCTTTATATCATTATAACACACATACACACCCATACACACACACATATACCGGTACTATTCTTGTATTTTTCATACATTGTAAATCTAAAGAAATTTATATCAGATTAATTGTATTAGTATTATATATGATAGAATTCTCCTAATCATTAGAACCTTGTATGAATAAGAATAAAGACTAAAGAATATTTATCATAATGACATAGTTGCAATAGGTTACAACAAGGTGCTAGGAAATGTCATTATTCAGTATGTTCTCAAAATCATTCTCAATCATATGTTTAACGTCATGGGTCAATTGGTAAATAATTGGACTGGTATTTAGTCTATGTACGTTTAGCCATGCGGCTAATCTTAGCTGACTATGAACTTATGTGAGGTTCATATAGGTCACATGGGTATTCAGTGTAAAACTAGATATTGGACAGACTCACGAAAGACACCTAATAAAAAGATTATCAAATCGTCAATATGTGGTCTTCACGAGTTGAGTAATATATGTAGTTCTTTGACTGAAGACGACATAATACTCGTGAGTGATCCACCATGCGTAGATTCCAGGTATGTCATGAACCTTTCATGGTGAGACCGCTAGTTGTCATTATGTATGGTTCGATCTCAAGAGGCCGAGGTTCATCGATAAGATCCATCTCTTAAAATGATTGAGTCTTATATCCTGATGCTTAAGATAGTATTTCAAAAGTCTGTTGGCTAACAATAACAACCGTGAAAATCATTTTCGCTAGTGGAACAACGTCGAAAATTATCTTCCATAAATTATTCTACTACGAAATATTTATATGAAGTTATGGTTATGATTGAGCTAGTAGAGACTTTGATGAGGCCCAGGATGCAGCCGCCCATGATGCAGCCCATGATGGACGGACCGCCACAGTACAAGTTCCAGAAGGTCCAATCACGAGGTCTCGAGCTAAGAAGATCCAGGAAGCTATGCATGGATTCATACAGAAGATGGTATCTGACTATTTCTGTACTTCTACTTCATTGAGTATGGGCTTGACGCTGGACGAACCCAAGATGGTGAATCTTATTCAGGTCGCGGAGCAACGAGTTACTTAGGCCTATTCTATTATAGTTATTTGGCATTTGTTATTCATTTATTTAGGGCTTGCCATTTATTTTATTTCGGCCCGTTATTTACGTTTGAGTGTTTTCTTTAGATTATTATTTTATGTTTGGGAATTAGGTTAAGCGTGTAAGGGTTTGCACATGGGGATAGCTTAGCTTAGTTTTAGGATACGCGCCTGTTGGCGTGTGGGTAGTTTCGTTTTATCCTTGTGGGTTAGGGTTTTGGTTGCAGCCTCATTATAAAAGGATAACTCTTTGGTTATGTTTAACAACTCTCTTTTCAATAAAAAAATATTTTATCAATTCGTGAACATTGAGATCCTTAATTTCTTCTCACTAGTTTTGGCTTATCAAATGACTACTAACCTTTTGTGGCGCCCCTATTAGCACTCTAGGTTTTTGTTGCTTGTTCTTCAGAGGTTTAGGGTTTTTTATCCAAACTGTCTTGGTTTTTCTTGGGAACGATTTCAATCTTGTGTGGGTTTGTCAGGCTTCGCTCCAGGCAGGTTCTCATCAGTTGGTATTATGAGCAAAAGTTCCAAGGTCAGTTCACATATCTGTTCTAATTTTTTTATTTCGATCATTATATTATCGCGTGTGTTTCTCCCTGCGTTTATTTTCCTGCGTTATTTTTTGTTATCTTATATCACCCTTGTTTCTTCTTCTGTTACATGTGTTGTTTTGCGTCTTTTGGTCTCTATGTTGTGGGTTTTTTTTTTTTTTTTTTTTCCTGATTGTGTCTTTCCCTTAAATTGCGTTTGTGCGATTTGCGTAACCTAGGGTTCTAAGACCCCAAAACTCCTTGCGGCAGTAGGTAAAACTTGGTGAGATTTTGGAAGCAATCGAAATCAGGTCAAATCCACAACACCAAATGTTTTAGAAGGTATGCGTAACGCGATTAAAAAAAAGTACAAAATTTTAAAATTTTGCCTACGTGTAATTTTTTTCCTAGCTGTCGTATTGTCAAGACGAGGAGATTGAATAGTTGACTTGTGCGTGTTTGAAAATTCCAAATTTCGAGTGTAATCGCTTACCTGCTGTCTTCCTTGCCGCATTCGCTAGTGTCTTTACCTTTCCTTCTTCCATTGCATTTCACTAGCCTTTTCTTTATCAATTCTCGTAAAATGTATCCGCATCTTGTTCCCCTTCCGTTTGTGTCTACCTATCTG
This sequence comes from Zanthoxylum bungeanum, assembly GCA_019454045.1. Taxonomy (NCBI): domain Eukaryota; kingdom Viridiplantae; phylum Streptophyta; class Magnoliopsida; order Sapindales; family Rutaceae; genus Zanthoxylum; species Zanthoxylum bungeanum. The sequence continues at coordinate 144,330 of SKCR01017735.1, forward strand.
TTGTACTTGTGATTGAGTTGAACAGTGCTATTTGGGACAACATTAAAGGTTTGTTCTTTCCTGCAAGTTCAAATCCTTTGAGAACTCATTCGAGGGTAAGAGTGGTAAAAGGCAAGAGTGGGTGATCTTAGTTTCGGGTAAAAGCCATTTGAGTGACAAACACAAGAGAATTGGAATTGTGAGGATTTTGTCTTTCTCTTTATTTTAGTTGTTCTTTATTTTCTTTTATTACTAACGTTTGTTGCAGCTTAAAAAAAAGCAAAAAAAAAAAAGAAACATGTCGCGAGAAGGGGCAGCCCCAAGTTAAAGTGCTAATTCCCTACAGGAGCCCCAATTGTGGGATGTGGCGAATACAATGACATCACTTCAGCATGAGTTTGTGCGGGTATTAGAATTGATGAGGGATGTTCGAGATGAGGTGCAAGCGATGAGACACAATACTCCACAGTGGAATAGGCCAACATGGCCGACTAGAGCTAATGAGGTAGGGCATGTACCCCCCAGGATTGGTGGGCAGCGTACTATACCCATGGGCGAGATGGACGCCGAGAATGAGTTTGATTATGATGAGGAGTTTGATAGAGTATTAGAGGTAGAGATGGGTGAATTTTGGCCTAGAAAAGGTAGGAATGAAATGCCGTTCAGGAGGAATCATGAGAATGAGAAAGATGGTGATTTGGGTAAAATCAAGATGGCAATCCCTCCTTTCCAAGGTAAGAGTAACCTCGAAGCTTATCTAGAGTGGGAACGTAAGCTAGAGCTTCTTTTTTACTGTCATAATTATTCCGAGCTTAAGAAGGTTAAGTTGGCGGTTATTGAATTTACCGATTATGCACTTGTCTGGTGGGATCAAATGATGATCAACATTCGGAGGCAAAGGGAGCGTCTGATCACTACATGGGCCGAATTGAAAATAGTTATGAGGAAGCGGTTTTTACCGAACCATTACTATCGAGATCTGTATTATAAACTTCAGAATCTTACATATGGGTTTCAGAATGTCGAAGACTACCACAAGGAGATGGAAATTGCAATTATTCACGCCAATGTCGAGGAGGACCGAGAGGCGACTATGGCCCAGTTTCTAAGTGGGTTGAATATGGAGATTACGAATGTAGTGGAACTGCAATATTACATGGAATTAGAGTACGTGGTACATATGGCAATGAAAGTGGAACGCCAACTCAAGCGAAAAGCTGCATTCAGGGTAAATTCGGGTCCAACCAATACATAGAAGCTGAAATGGGGAGACAATGACAATGATGGCACCACATCTAGGTTTAGATATGAGGCCCCAAAGCCAAGGGAAGATACCACCACCAAGCCTAAACCAAAATTCGAGACCCCACCAAATAGGAATCGTGACCATAAATGTTTCAAATGTTTGGGGAGTGTCCATATAGCATCACAGTGCCCTAATAGAAGGACCATGTATATAGGGGGTGATGGTGAGGTAATTTCAGATGGTGAGGATGTCGTGGAGGAGGCGCCCAAGTTGGAGGTCGCCACTGATGAAGAAATGGTTGAGTTTGTAGCCAATGAGGAGTCCCTTGTGACCTGTCGTGCTTTAAATATCCAGACAAATGTTGAGGATGATATGGTACAACAACGAGAGAATATATTCCATACTAGATGCCTGGTCTAGAATAAGGTATGCAGTATGATTATCGACGGAGGAAGTTGTACTAATGTAGCTAGTACAATACTTGTTGATAAGCTGGGTTTGACTTTACTTAAACACCATAAGCCGTATCGTTTGCAGTGGTTGAATAACAGTGGCGAGGTTAAAGTCAATAAACAGGTCTTGGTTAGTTTCACTATTGGTAAACACAAGGATGAGGTGTTGTATGATGTAGTCCCAATGCAAGCTGGACATCTGTTACTAGGGCGTCCTTGGCAGTTTGATAGGAGAGTGATGCATGATGGGTTTCGTAACAGATATTGTTTTGAGAAAGATGGAAGAAAGGTTACACTTGTTCCGTTGACGCCACAGGAATTCTTTGAAGATCAAATGAAGCTACATGCTTCCACAGTGCAAACACCCGCGGGCGAGATCGAGGATGAGAGTCGAAGGGATGAGGTTAACAGTTCCAGGGGAGTGTGCGAAAGAAACAATGAGCGTGAATAAAATAATGAGAGTGTGGGTAGAATGAAAAATAGTTTCTTTGCTAAAGAGGGAGAATTGAGGAGAGAGTATGCCAGGAATAAAATAATGATTCTCCTTCTGTATAGAGAAACTCTTCTGAGTTCTGATGACACTAACCCTAACATTGTTTTGCATAGTGTGTTTACTTCTTTATTGCAGGATTATGGTGATGTGTTTACGGAGGAGATCCCTCATGGTTTACCACCAATTCGTGGTATTGAGCATCAGATCGATTTCATCCTAGGGGCGGTCATTCCAAACTGACCAGCTTACCGCAGCAACCTTGAGGAAACTAAGGAGCTCCAAAAGCAAGTGGAGGAGTTGATGAGCAAAGGGTACATACGAGAGAGCATGAGTCTGTGCGCAGTTCCAGTCCTATTAGTCCCAAAGAAAGATGGTACATGGAGAATCTGTGTGGATTATCGAGCAGTCAACAATATCACTATAAAGCATCGCCACCATATCCCTAGATTAGATGATATGTTGGATGAATTATATGGCTCTTGTATTTTTTTCAAAAATTTACCTTAAAAGTAGGTATCATCAAATTAGGATGCGGGAAGGGGATGAATGAAAGACTACCTTTAAAACAAAATATTGGTTATATGAGTGGCTTGTGATGCCATTTGGGTTTACAAATGCCCCCAACACCTTTATGTATCTAATGAATCATGTTTTGCGTGCCTTTTTGGGTAAATTTGTAGTCGTATATTTTGATGATATTTTAATGTACAACAAGAATTTAGAAGATCATGTATGACATGTGCGAGCTGTGTTTGATGTTTTGAGGAAAGAATTATTGTATGCTAACCTTTAAAAAATGTGATTTTTGCATGGAAAAAATGATATTTTTAGGGTATGTCATTAGTGCTCAAGGCATTGAGGTTGATGAAAACAAGGTCAAGGCCATTCGTGAGTGGCCTACACCTAAGAGCATCACTGAGGTTATGAGTTTCCATAGACTAGCCAGTTTCTATATGAGGTTTGTAAAAGAATTTAGCACTATCGCTGCACCACTTACTGAAGTCGTAAAGAAAAATGATGATTTCCATTGGGGGAGGAACAAGAGAATGCCTTTAAACTTCTTAAAGATCGATTATGTTCTACTTCTGTTTTAGCCTTACCTAACTTTAACCAAACTTTCGAGATTGAGTGTGATGCTTCAGGTGTCGGTATTGGGGCAGTACTTATGCAGGAACGACGCCCTAAAGCTTTCTTCAGTGAAAAGCTCAACGGCGCAGTGCTGCGTTACCCAACCTACGACAAATAGTTTTATGCCCTAGTCAGAGCGCTGAAACTTGGCATCATTACCTCTGGCCAAAAGAGTTCGTGATTCACACTGTCCATGAATCTCTGCGGCATATCAAAGGTCAAGGAAAACTTAACAAACGGCATGCAAAATGGATGGAGTTCGTGGAGACCTTCCCATATGTCATTCGATATAAGCAAGGTAAGGAGAATGTGGTTGTTGATGCACTTTCACGCAGGTATGTTTTACTTACATCCTTGAGTTCTAAGTTTCTTGGTTTTGACTGTATCAAAGATTTGTATACAAGTGACAAAGGTGTTTATGGTAAATTTTACAGACAAGATGATTTTTTATTTAAAGAGAATAAATTGTGTGTGCCTAGTTGTTCTATGCGTGAATTATTGGTCCGTGAAGCACATAGTGGGGGTCTTATGGGTCATTTTGGTATTACGAAAACATTGGATATCTTGCATGAACATTTTTATTGGCCTAAAATGAAGAAGCATGTCATACGCATTTGTACTAGTTGCATTACTTGTAGGAAAGCAAAATCTAAAGTTCAACCACATTGGCTTTATACACCTTTACCTGTTCCTCAGGCACCATGGGTAGATATTTCCATGGACTTTGTGTTAGGATTGCCTAGATCTAGGAAGGGTCGGGACTCTATTTTTGTTGTAGTAGACCATTTTAGCAAGATGGCACACTTTATTCCATGTCACAAATCAGATGATGCCACACACATTGCTGACTTATTTTTTAGTGAGGTTGTTCGCTTACATGGAGTACCTCGGAGTATAGTATCAGACATGGATGCGAAGTTTTTAAGTCATTTTTGGAAAATTTTATAGGGTAGGCTGGGAACTAAACTGTTATTTTCCACCACTTGTCACCCACAGACTGACAGTCAAACTGAAGTCGTTAACAGGACCATGTCCCAACTATTACGTACTGTCATTTCTAAGAATTTTAAGACATGGGAAAAATGTTTACCTTTCATTGAGTTTGCATATAATCGTAGTATTCATTCCACTACTTCTTATTCTCCTTTTGAAATTGTGTATGGATTTAACCCACTAACACCTCTGGATTTATTACCTTTGCCCGTTGATGAGAGAGTGAGCCTGGATGGTAAACGCAAGGCCGACTTGGTAGAGTCCATACATGAGAAAGCAAGAAAACATATTGAGAAGAAGAATGAACAATATGCCTCGCATGCCAACAAGGGTAGACGTCGTGTCTCTTTCAAACCCGGTGATTGGGTTTGGGTACACATGTGAACAGAGTGTTTCCCAAAGCAACGGCAATCCAAACTCCAACCCAGAGGCGATGGCCCATTTCAGATTCTTGAGAAAATCAATTACAATGCCTACAAAGTGGATTTACCAGGTGAGTATAATGTTTATGCGTCATTTAATGTTTATGATCTTTCTTTGTTTGATACAGATTCGAGGTCGAATCCTTTCGATGAGAGGGGGAATGATGAGGCCCAGGATACAGCCCATGATGGATGGACCGCCATAGTACAAGTTCCAGAAGGTCCAATCACGAAGTCTCGAGCTAAGAAGATCCAGGAAGCTATGCATGGATTCATACAGAATATGGTATCTGACTATTTCCGTACTTCTACTTCATTGAGTATGGGCTTGACGCTGGACGAACCCAAGATGGTGAATCTTACTCAGGTCGCGGTGCAATGAGTTACTTAGGCCTATTCTATTATAGTTATTTGGCATTTGTTATTCATTTATTTAGGGCTTGACATTTGTTTTATTTCGGCCCGTTATTTACGTTTGAGTTTTTTCTTTAGATTATTATTTTACGTTTGGGAATTAGGTTAAGCGTGTAAGGGTTTGCACGTGGGGATTGGTTAGCTTAGTTTTAGGATACACGCCTGTTGGCGTGTGGGTAGTTTCGTTTTATCCTTATGGGTTAGGGTTTTGGTTGCAGCCTCCTTATAAAAGGCCAACTCTTTGGTTATGTTTAACAACTCTCTTTTCAATAAAAATATTTTATGAATTCGTGAACATTGAGATCCTCAACTTTGGTTATGTTTAACAACTCTCTTTTCAATAAAAATATTTTATCAATTCGTGAACATTGAGATCCTCAATTTGTTCTCACTGGTTTTGGCTTATCAAAGGACTGTTAACCCTTTGTGGCGCCCCTATTAGCACTCTAGGTTTCTGTTGCTTGTTCTTCAGAGGTTTAGGGTTTTTATCCGAACTGTCTTGGTTTTTCTTGGGAACGATTTCAATCTTGTATGGGTTTGTCAGGCTTCACTCCATGCAGGTTCTCATCAGACTTGATGGTCGATCTATGTCTCTGCTCCTTCGGATATTGAAGGACAGAAAGATTATATGTATATGCATGTCCCCAACTTGAATGGTTTATCACACCGTTGTAGGCATTGCATTTTTGCATGTCAGCCCGATGATGAGTCTCGTATGGAGACACTACCTCTTTAGTTGTGAAAGCCGCGGGAAACGGACATTGGAAGGGTAAAATTGGAAATTAGCATTTTTTCAGATTTAACTCGCTTGTTTCGCTTCGGGTTTGCTTGTTGGACCTCTGTTTTTAAACACACCAAACCCATTAAATCACAAATTAAAACATTTAAAATACATGTCACTAATTAAAATTAAAACCAATTAAATTAAATTAAATCACATTCACCAATTAAATTAAACTTGAAATAAATTAAAATCTAATTAAATTAAATTCCTAATTTAAATAAAACACATTCCTAATTAATTAAATCACCTACCAATTTAAATAAATCATATCCTTAACTAAAAAGAATAGATCAAATCACTTCCCTTAATTAAAAGATTTCCCTTATCACATACTAATTAAAAAGATATCCAATTAAAACACAAAATCCTTCTCCTTCTCAAATAAGGTAAAACCCTCTTCCTTGGCCTATAAAAAGAACCCTTAACCCACAAATTCAACCCTGGTTCATTCTCACGAAAAAACACAAATCAAATAAACCCTAAACTCTCACAGCCCTCTCTCTCGCACTCAAAGGATCCACGCTACAGCCCTCTCTCTCACCAAACACTCACGCACCTGCCCTTTGACCACACGTAGCCCACTAACGCTTTCTGCCCTAAATCACACATGTTGCTGCCAAAGACTCACGCCCACTGAAGGAACCCTGAAGCCACACACCCTAATAGTTCAACAGCCCATTCCTTTAACCAACAACCCTTCATTCCCCATTCACGCCCTAGCCACTGCACACAGCCCCAAACACTGCCCTAAAGTCGCACAAACATCCCCCACATACAGCCCATCAATTCACGCCTGAAACAGTCCCAAAAACACTCACTACACTGCACACTTTCTGCCACAAATCAGCCCACTGACCTGATCGGTTTTTGGCCAGAATTTTAGCCCTGAAACAGCCCCAAAAACACCTAAAAACTGCACCAAAAAACTGCACAAAGTTTCCCCAAAAAGCCCTTAAAACCGCAAGCCAATTAGCCTCCAAAATCACCCAAAACAGTCCAAAAAACGACCAAAACAGTGACCTGAAACGTAGCAGCAAAATAGTAGCGAAACGGAGTAAAAACAGCAGCCCGAACAGCAAAACAGCGAGGAAAGATGTTGAGGTGGTGAACTAAAAGAGTAGCGAATCATTCACCCTTCCAACGGACGTGTAACGCCCTTTCTTGAGACGACAAAAGAGGTTAGACCTGAGGGCACCTTTTCACTCATCTTCTTTCGTTTTTATTTTATTTATTTTAAAATATTATTGCATGAGAGTCGTTTGAAGCATGATGTGATTGTTGGATGAGCGGGATATGTGTTCCCTTTTGTGGTATATTGGATGGAAACCCGGACGTAAATTCCGTAGCCGATTCCGAATGGACGGTAGTGCGGTCTGTACTCGGGATACAAGCCACGTACCACTTAAGATATACATATCTCGTCTCATCCAAATTTGTATTTGAGCATGTTATAGTCTTTAGGTTATATGTTTATTATTTAAAGCATGGTTTAATTTAGTTTGTTATTTATTTGTTAAAGCATGTTTAGGTTGTTCATTATGCATGTTCTTAGTTTATGATGTGTTTGGGTAATGATTTATACATGTTGGTTTAATGGTTCAATAGGCTTGTTGTGTTACATTGCGTGTGAAATTATTTGGATGAAAGCATGTTAGATCTAAGTACCCTTGAGCATGAATGATGAATAGATTCGGTTAGTTTATTGCACACAATTATATCATCACAAGTGACATAAGTAAGGGACCATTCCGAACCCAACGGTTTGAGGTCTTCCTTTGCGAGGGGTGAGTGCGGCCTAAATCTTTGTCCCGGTTCACAACGGGTGGCGACTCCATATTATTTCATACTTCCTAACTAGGCCGCGAGCCTAGAATAGCGTCGGCCATGTTCTGTTGTCTACAGTCTGGCGACTCCACTGGGGATTATAGAGAATTGGCCCCGAAATCATGTCTTGTGATGTGTATAATTGGTGCTTTAATTAATCGTTTCTATAGTGAGTTGAAAAGGGTGTAATCAAAGGCATTGTTAGGCTAGGTAATGGTTCGATGTCTTCCTTCACTCACTACCTTTTTATAAGAAAAGCTAGTGTGAGACACTGAGATAATCATTACTTGTAGCTCGTCGTGACAAACTAGTTTGGAGGACTCGTTGTTTATTCCTGACACCAAGCGATAAGAGCCTAAGGGGCTTGGGTACTTAAGAGAGCCTCGCTCCACCCTCCCTCTGGGGAATCTACAATGGGAAATCCATTCGACAGTTAGTCACACACCGTAACTCGTTGGCACGTACCGTAAGGTATAAAAAAGGTGCGCTCACTTGGTCACTTGAACCCTTGAGTGGGGAGTCCTAGTTGTGGGTAATCCTTCGTCAAACGAGAGCCTTTGTCCACACTCCCGTAAACCCACATGTGAACCATAGTTGTATGACCTATTAGGGCCACCCTTTATGCTTTTGATAACCCCATGCATATTATGTCTCATGCATCCCATGCATCTCATACATTCATGCATCATGTTAACCCTCGTGTCTTAAAAGCCATCATAGATATCTGTTGGGTTAGAAAAAAAAGAAAGACTTGTCAAAGAAGAGTTTAACAAACATTGATATCAGAAAAATGAAGCCGAGAAACAGAAAGCCTTACGGCAAGCAAGAAAGAAAGACCATGGTGGGCCCAAAAAAAAAAGAAAAAAAAAAGAAAAAAAAGAAAAAGAGAAAAAAAAAAAGAAAAATGTTGTTTTTAGTCCTTGATAGTTAGACATAAGTCCAATGACGAAATCGTTTGCTTTAGGGTGAAATCTTAGAAACGATAAACTCTTGATGTTCTTTTATCTGATACTTTGAGTGATTGATCTATGTTAGACTCGTAAACACTCCACTATAGGTTTCTTAGCGGTGAAAACCTGAGTACTGGCAAGGTGACTAGTTGAAAAAATTGTGGGTCGGTGAATGACCGTTTGCTTAGATGTCTATCTTGATTTGCTCATGTTATGATGTGTGGTATGGTTGAAAATGAAAGAAAAGTCTCTAAAGAAAAGAATTGAACCACCTATAACCAATAAGCGTGAAGCTACCCATGGGCGAGTATTAGGACCACCATGAGGAGAAATGCTACCTTAAAGGGTAGGTGTGTTGAAAAAAAAAGAGAAAAAAGAAGTTCAAAATGAAACGAGAGACAAAGGAAAAGAAAAAAAAATCATACCACATTGAGCATGGAAAAGCAACTGCATGCATAATTAAGACATCTAGGTTGGTTTGACCCATCGATCCCGATTTTTGAAACGAAATCATTGAGTTGGCTTGCTTAAGGATCAAGCTGTGAAGGAAACTTTGCACACACACACTTTGAGTCTGACATAGATCATTTATTCAAAAACTCAGATTTGAGTTGCATTGAGTGTTTTTAATGTCTCTAGTTTCATTACTGAGCATTCTTTGAAGACAATGATATGTATAACTATTGGGACTATTTCGTAGAATGTGATATAGCATGATGATATGGAAGGCCCCACCATATGGTTCATCTTGACCAAATACAAACAGCGGAGAGCAGAAAGCTACCAAGACTGGGGGTGGCCAGTCTACCACATCGCGAATCAAGGACATAACAAGATATTGAGTCATGAGACCAGAGAGAAGACTGAGCAATCACCTGGAGAACTGGTGGAAGACCTAACCCAACAGAATAGGAAATTCATGCATGCATGCATACACGTAACGTATTTTTGCATTCTTTTTTGTGTTTGTTTCGTTTTGCATTCACAGGTTTCAAAGATGAACAAGAGAAAGCGGCAAAGACAAGCCAACCAGAATCAGCAACATATGAGTAATAGTTTTGGGGATGAGTCACAAGGGGCGAGGCGAACATCAGTATCAACTTGGGGGTGAGGCCCACGTTGTCAGTATCAGTTTGGGGCGAGGCCCACATAAGTTTCAGTTTGGGGTCGAGGCCCGTATCAGTATTCGTTTGGGGATAAGTCCCGGGGTTGAGGCCCACATCAGTATCAGTTTTGGGGCAAGGCCCACATCAGTATCAATTTTGGGGCAAGGCCCACATCAGTTTCAGTCTGGGGGCGAGGCCCACATCAGTATCAGTTTGGGGCGAGACCCACATCAGTATCAACTCAGGGTCGAGGCCCACCTTATCAGCAGTTTGGGGAATGAATCCCAGGGTCGAGGCCCACATCGTCAGAGTTTCGGGAATAAATCCCAGGTGAATGAATCCCACATCGCTAGAGTTTTGGAGTGAATCCAGGGAATGAATCCCAGGGCCGAGGCCCACATCGTCAGAATTTGGAATGAATACAGGGAATGAATCCCAGGGCCGAGGCCCACATCAGCAAAGTTTTGGAATGAATCCAGGGAATGAATCACAGGGCCGAGGCCCACATCAGCACAATCGGGAATGAATCCCACATCGTCAGAATTTTTGGAATGAATCCCAGGACCGAGGCCCACGTCTTCAGAATTTGGAATGAATCCAGGGAATGAACCCCAGGGCCGAGGCCCACGTCATCAGAATTTGGAATGAATCCAGGGAATGAATCCCAAGGCCGAGGCCCACGTCGTCAGAATTTGGAATGAATCCCAGGGCCGAGGCCCACGTCTTCAGAATTTGGAATGAATCCCAGGGCCGAGGCGCACGTCTTCAGAATTTGGAATGAATCCCAAGGCCGAGGCCCACATCAGCATCAGTTTAGGGCGAGGCCCACGTCAGCATCAGTTTGGGGCGAGGCCCGTATTAGCATCAGTATCAGTCTTACCGGGTATGGCACTCTGGGGGCGAGGCCCACATCTTTATCAGTATCAGTCTTGTCGAGTATGGCATTCTGGGGACGAGGCCCACATTACATCAGATCAGTTCTGCCGAGAATGGCACTCTGAGAATGGAGATATAGTCCGGGAATGGACAGCTCGAGAATGAGCACGCCTAGAATTTCACTCCGAGAATGGAGATATAGTCCGGGAATGGACAGCTCGAGAATGAGCACGCCGAGAATGGCACGCCGGGAATGGCACTCCGAGAATGGAGATATATAGTCCGGGAATGGACAGCTCGAGAATGAGCACGCCGAGAATAGCACGCCGGGAATGGCACTTCGAGAATGGAGATTTAGTCCGGGAATGGACAGCTCGGGAATAAGCACGCCAAGAATGGCACACCGGGAATGACACTCCGAGAATGGAGATTTAGTACGAGAATGGACAGTCCGGGAATGGACAGCTCGGGAATGAGCATGCCGGGAATGGCACTCCGGAAATGGAGCACGGTTCAGAAATGGACCATCATCATATCAGCGATGCCTCGAAAATGGGGTTTAGCATGCCGAAAATGGCACTCCAGAAACGGAGCACGTTTCGGAAATGGACCATCATCATGTCAGCAATACCTCGGAAATGGGGTTTAGCATGCCGAAAATGGCACTCCGGAAATGGAGAACAGTTCGGAAATGGACCATCATCATATCAGCGATGCCTCGGAAATGGGGTTTAGCATGCCAAAAATGGCACTCCGGAAATGGAGCACGGTTCGGAAATGGACCATCATCACATCAGCGATGCCTCGGAAATGGGGTTTAGCATGCCGAAAATGGCACTCCGGAAATGGAGCATGGTTCGGAAATGGACCATCATCATATCAGCGATGCCTCGGAAATGGGGTTAGCATGCCGAAAATAGCACTCCGAAAATGGAGCACGGTTCGGAAATGGACCATCATCATATCAGTAATGCCTCGGAAATGGGGTTTAGCATGCCGAAAATGGCACTCCGGAAATGGAGCATGGTTCGGAAATGGACCATCATCATATCAGCGATGCCTCGAAAATGAGGTTTAGCATGCCGGAAATGGCACTCCGGAAATGGAGCACGGTTCGGAAATGGACCATTATCTCATCACTCGCCGAAAATGGCACTCCGAAAATGGAGTACGGTTCGAAAATGGACCATCATCATATCAGCGACACCCTAGGTACGGGGTTAGCACTCAGACTACTGCGACACCCTAGGTACGGGGTTAGCACGTCAGGTACGGCATGTGGACTATTCAGACTATTGTGGCTCTCTAGGTACGGAGACGTCACCGCGACACCCTAGGTACGGGGTTAGCACTCAGACATTTGTGGCTCTCTAGGTACGGAGACGTCACTGCGACACCCTAGGTATGGGGTTAGCATTCAGACATTTGTGGCACTCTAGGCATGGAGACGTCACTGCGACACCCTAAATACGGGGTTAGCATTCAGACATTTGTGGCACTCTAGGTACGGAGGCGTCAACGCGACACCCTAGGTACGAGGTTAGCACTCAGACATTTGTGGCTCTCTAGGTACAGAGACGTCACCGCGACACCCTAGGTACTGGGTTAGCATTCAGTCATTTATGGCACTCTAGGTACGGAGGCGTCACCGCGACACCCTAGATACGGGGTTATCACTCAGACATTTGTGGCTCTCTAGGTACGGAGATGTCACCGCGACACCCTAGGTACGGGGTTAGCATGCTGAGAATGGCACAACTGCGACACCCTAGGTACGGGGTTAGCACGTCGGGAATGGCACAACTGCGACGCCCTAGGTACGGGGTTTAGCACGCCAGGAATGGCACATCATCAAATCAGTTAGGGAACAAAGCCCACAGATGGTTCGGGAACAAAGCCCAGAGGTCGAGGCACCTCGCCATCACACTCAACACAACGGGAACAAAGCCCAGGGAACAAAGCCCACTCTCTACACAGTTCGGGAACAAAGCCCACAGATGGTTCGGGAACAAAGCCTAGGGGTCGAAGCACCTCGCCATCACATCAGTTCAATTCGGTAGTGATTCCTAGAGATCGCAGCATCTTGCAGGGATGAACCTCATGGGTCGCAGCACCTCACCACCAGATCAACTCAGTTCGAAGCAACAAGCAAGTCAAGCGGCAGCTGGCGAGCCAGGTAAGTAAAAATGCATTGCACGTACTTTGATAGGATTGTCATTGTCACACACTGCACAAGTCTCATCAAAGTGGGGGCGACTGTAGGCATTGCATTTTTGCATATCAGCTCGATGATGAGTCTCGTATGGTGACACTACCTCTTTAGTTGTGAAAGCCGCGGGAAACGGACGTTGGAAGGGTAAAATTGGAAATTAGCATTTTGTCAGATTTAACTCGTTTGTTTCGCTTCGGGTTCGCTTGTTGGACATCTGTTTTTAAACACACCAAACCCATTAAATCACAAATTAAAACATTTAAAATACATGTCACTAATTAAAGTTAAAACCAATTAAATTAAACTTAAATTAAATTAAATTAAATCACATTCACCAATTAAATTAAACTTGAAATTAAATTAAAATCTAATTAAATTAAATTCCTAATTTAAATAAAACACATTCCTAATTTAATTAAATCACCTACCAATTTAAATAAATCATATCCTTAACTAAAAAGAATAAATCAAATCACTTCCCTTAATTAAAAGATTTCCCTTATCACATACTAATTAAAAAGATATCCAATTAAAACACAAAATCCTTCTCCTTCTCAAATAAGGTAAAACCCTCTTCCTTGGCCTATAAAAAGAACCTTTAACCCACAAATTCAACCCTGGTTCATTCTCACGAAAACACAAATCAAATAAACCCTAAACTCTCACAGCCCTCTCTCTCGCACTTAAAGGACAGTAGTGCGGTCTGTACTCGGGATACAACGCCACGTACCACTTAAGATATACATATCTCGTCTCATCCAAATTTGTATTTGAGCATGTTATAGTCTTTAGGTTATATGTTTATTATTTAAAGCATGGTTTAATTTAGTTTGTTATTTATTTGTTAAAGCATGTTTAGGTTGTTCATTATGCATGTTCTTAGTTTATGATGCGTTTGGGTAATGATTTATACATGTTGGTTTAATGGTTCAATAGGCTTGTTGTGTTACATTGCGTGAAATTATTTGGATGAAAGCATGTTAGATCTAAGTACCCTTGAGCATGAATGATGAATAGATTCGGTTAGTTTATTGCACAAATTATATCATCACAAGTGACATAAGTAAGGGACCATTCCGAACCCAACGGTTTGAGGTCTTCCCTTGCGAGGGGTGAGTGCGGCCTTAAATCTTTGTCCCGGTTCTCACCGGGTGGCGACTCCATGTTATTTCATATTTCCCAACTAGGCCGCGAGCCTAGAACAGCGTCGCCCAGGTTCTGTTGTCTACAACCGTCTCACTGATCTGTGATATATAGTTGGGTAAAGCATCACAGACATATATAATTATTCTTTATGACAAACATGTATAAACCTAAAGAGTCTCATAACATGAAGTGCACGTATTGAGCACATGGGTAGCAATTAATCCAAAATTGATTAATAAGATTTGTTCAAATAGTTATTATTCAATCATAATTATTTGAAAGGAGATGGCATAGAGTCGAATTGTTCTATCCAAGTAGCTTATCAGATAAACGACGAGATTTGAGTAGGATGTGTGTTAATTGCTAATGTGTATTAATGTATTGTTTATTATATATTTTGAAAATATCGTGGGTGATTGACATTTGTTTAGTTGGACAAGTAAGACTAAAATTCTAGTATTATTTTTTATTGGGATATATGTCCTAGAGCTTCATGTAATGAAAACAGAATTATTTGATATAAAATAAAAGATGCATTATTCATTTATCAATTATTTTGATTTAAATCACATATTATAAATTATCATGTTTACCTTTGATTACTTATATGCCTTCAGACTTAGTGTATGAGTGTCATACATAAAAAGATTTAAGTTTGAAGATAGTAATCTAAAATAGTCTAAAGAGAGCAAACAAAATTGGTACTTTATTTGTGGTTTATCTATAGCTGCAGTTTATTCTATAATTGTATAGCGGCCTTGATTCGGGATCGTCCATATGGTGACATGAGAATAGAGGCACCTTATATGATGTGATCATATAGGACTGGACCCAGATAGAAATGAATTTCTTATAATATCCATTAAATAAAGAAATTTATTTCAATCTACTAGATGATCATATATGGATTGATCTGAATCATGAGTGTACTACGAACTCCTGCATGGCAGGCCATGTCATTTGATTTACAAAGGTGGGGTTGGTGTAGAAATCTAGACCAATAGCTAAGTATTTTGGGGACATAGTTTGGTGTGTAGCTGGGGACATTTTACATATATATGATGTTCACTCATTCTTACGAGAAATAGATGAGTATTTTCTTTAAGGGTTAATTCGGTACTTGAACAATTAGAGCGCTCAAGTATTTCTATTACGGATAGAAAGATTAATATTCATAATGGTTATGAATAAATTGTCCATTAGAGACTCAATGGTACTTAAGGTAAAAATAATTAGATGGGTATAATGAATATTTTAACCCGAATCTAATTATGCGATACTCGTGAAGGGTCAATCGTTTGTAATACTATATCGATGGACACCGACGTAGTTCAGCTTATATAATATATCTACAATGACGATAGTGCAACTTTAGGTTTTTAGTGGAATAATCTAAAGTTAATAATTCAGAATATTTAATTAAAGAGTTTAATTAATATTCTGAGATTATTAGAGTTCGTAATTGTAGGTTCATTTGGTCCCCGTACTAACTCGATATACTATAGCAAATCATATCATAAATGGATAGTCCAATTATGAACTCACATGCATAATAATAGATTATGTTAAAATTATTAATATGATTAATAATCGAAGTCACACTTGAAAACTATATTAAATAAGTTTAATATAAAATTTTCATTATTTAATGATTAAGAGATAATCATATATATATTTATATTTATATTTTGTAAATATTAAATTATATGATAATTTAATTATTATTTTGAATTAAAATGTGTATTAATATTTGATATCAATACACATTATTTTAAAATAAGTTACAAAATGTGTATTAAGATGGAGGTTTAATGTCTTTATTATGAAGACATTTAACCATGAATTTTGTTGTTACAAAATTTGAAAAGTTTGACAAAAAATGCCCAAGGATTTAGGGATATAATGGTAATTCCAATTACAATTATGTTAACCAAAATCCTAACATATAAAAGAAAAAGTTATTTTTCTTTGTGAATTAATTTTTTTCTTTTTACAAACCCTAACCACCTTTCTCTTCTCTTTTCTCTCAAGTGTTGAAAGAAAAATAAAAGGAGGAAAAAAATTTGTGTGTGACTTTTAATCTCTAAATTGTTTAGGGAATTATTTTGTGAGCATAATCCACTCTATCTTTTGTTGGTAACGAGTCATAGCACGAAAGATCATTTGTGTTCAAATAAATTTGTCATTCTTCCTTTCCATAACACTCACGGCAGTGAGCAGAAAATTATGCTCACTACAACTACTTTTATAAGTCATTTGTGAGTTGTTTTATGGTAATTTTGTCGAGAAAATTTGGGAACACAATGGGTATTTTGTGGACGTTTTGGGGTTGTTTCGGAGTGATTATATTGTCCAAAATAGTGGCAGAAAAATCTGTAAATGGCCAGCAAAAAACAATGAGCTGTGTGCGCGTATTTGGTGTGCAAAATAATTCAAATTTTGGGCTGCTATACCGAGGCTGTTCGGGCTGGGAAAATAATTAAAAACATAAGCAAAACAAGTTCAAAGAGGTTGGACAATTTCAGCTAAGAAGGGGAAAGGCATAAAAAAATTTCAAGGTCGATCATGGTGCCTAACATGCTTCCGCCGTGCGAGAAACCGTTTCCTACAGTTTTTTTTTTATTATGGCAACTTCTTAAATACGTTGCAAGTCACTAAGGATGACAAAATGTCGGGTATGGTATGAGGATGTCAATATCCGTAATCATCTTGTTCAATCAACGAGTATGAAAATCATCCCCTTACTGGCCCCTAACATACCGAGCCCCCGCGGGCGCCTATACGGGTCCTCATTCACACTAGGATTTTATCTCTATTTTAACGGAGATGTCAATATCTGTACTTGACTCGTATAATAAACGTATATAAAAAATGATCTCATTATCCGCTTCTAACGTACTAGACCCATATCCTCACATGGATTTTTCACATCCCTACAAGTCACCATGAATTAAAACAAAACAAACTCTTCATTCTTTACACAACTCACGATTTTTTTCCTTAGAAAATGAAAAGCTTTGCTTTCAAATTGGTTCAAATGTTGAACCTTGAACATCATGCCAAGACACAGTAACTCAATTCATATATTTGATTGTTCACTATAAAAAACACACACCAAGAAATCCAATCTACAACTTAAGTGTTAAGTTATGAATTTTGAGTCAATAGTTGATTAAAGAGAAGCTATCATTCTAGAGTCATTTGCCATCAATAATAGCCTAGAATTGATCAATGATGCTTTTATATGTGAGACTAAAACCACTTGGAAGCTTCAACCTACATCAATGGTGATTTTTGGAAAAATGGCTCAAGTGCTTGAATCATCAAACTTTGTAAGTATTTGATGTTTGTATGTATTTATATATTGTGTGTTTGTGTTAATGGGGTGTTGGGAAAGGAGTCCTCAAGGGTTATGTCTGTTGGACAATTATGACCCATAGCATCACTATTTGTAAAAGACATTGTGGTTTTTGTACAAATTAACTATGTGACAAAGGAAATTGATATTTTATCATTTTGTAATTAGATTACTTGAATATATAAATGATAAAAGTCTTTATGATTAGTTTCAGATTAATAAGATATGAGACAGTATCAATCCACATAAGGTTTAATCATTAAATATCACTAATCGTATTTTCGAGACAGGACATCGATAATGCGGAATAGACTAGTATTGCACTTGTGCGCGTTATGGAAGCGTAACGACATAGTTCTCATAAATTTGGGTATTGAATACTCATGCAAGTGTAATAGGAGGTTTTGTTTGCCGATGGTACGGAAACAGCTTCGCTCTGGATAGACCCCTCGGAATCCCATTGGTAGTATGACTATGTGTCTATGAGAATCTGAATCAGGGTAGGTGTATTTGGGCTTAACCTAAGACTTGCATCGCTAATACTTACGATAATCAGTACGCTTTGGTTTTGGTCGTCCGGGGCTTTAACAGGTTCTGTGTACGCCTCTTCTGGGTTTATTGAGAATCGTAGTGTATTGGGTGTGATGTCAAGATAGAAGTGTCACTTCAGTCATATGGAGACGATGATCACGTAGGGATACAGAACTGGTACTCTTATATGTTGCAACTATCGGGATAATATGACAAGGTCATGATTTTCCGATTAAAGAGACTAGTTGCTAGTGATTTGATATATGCTTCGTACGGGGCAGCCACAATTCAACCCCCAGCCTAGCATGTGACATCCGATACTGGATCGTAATCCGCAATACTTAGTATACTACGCTTCATAAAGATTACGTATTCCTTAAAAGAATATTTCTGGAGAATTGGGTAGGCACGGTGCTTTGCTAGAAGCCAACCATGTCTTGTAAATCGGTAAGAACGTGGTACGGGGTACGCACGTGTTCGGATAGTCCGACGACCGGATTTACTGCCAACATATCCAGGAATCTCATGGGTCACTTCCCAAAGATTCACCGATGACGTTTGACTCGAACAGAATTAATCTAGGATTAATTATAAAAGAGAAAATTAATCTGGGATTAATTACGACAAGAATTTATCTGGAATAAAATTCGATTAAAAGAGAGAGAACGATTAATTTGGAATTAATCGATTAAATAATATATTCGATATATTAATTGAAATTAGATTTCAATGCGGAATTAAAATTGGATTTTAATTTGGGCAAACGAATTAATTTAAAATTAATTCGTAAGCGACTTTAATAATAATGTCGCAATGGAAAATTCGTTAATTCGGAATTAAACGAACCCGGGCCCGAGCGAAGTTGCGTGTTGGATTGTTCGACTTAAATTCGGAATTTACAAGTGGTGGGACCCACTTGACTTACATCAACTAGTTTGACTAGTGATGGAAGTGGTTAAAGGTTGAGTGAAAAACTTGGGTTGCTTGTTTTGTACACCAACCAAATCCAACACACTTTGTCTTTATTTTGAAAAGATATACCAACTTTGAGATTTGATTTTTGTAATTGATTTTTTAGAAAATCAAATACACAAAAACAAAGCAACTCTCTCTCTTTCATTCCCTCACAAAGCCGATAGCTTCTCCTTCTCCTTTAGAAATTTTGTTGCAAATTTTCTTCAAGCTAGCACTTTCAAGGAGTCATTCAAGGTGTTAAGGAAACTAATCCCTTGAGTTTGGAACAAAAAGAAAAGCTTGGAGCTTTAACAAAGGATCAAAAAGTTTTGAACTTCATACATCCATCAAATCCGATCATTGTAAGTATTTCCGCAACTTCTTTGAGTATTCACACACATATCATGATTAGAGATCCTTGGCATGTTCTAGGAACACTAACAATGGTATCAAGAGCCTTTTCTAAGCATGAAATGAGTTTAGGGTTTATATAATTTAATTTGGGTTTTTATGTTTTGAGCATGATTTCTTCAAATTGTTTGTTTGGTTGAGCTTGGATGATGATGAATTGGATTTGTGCATCTTAAAATTTGAGAAAAATTGATTGGATAAATTTTCCCTAATTTCTTTGCAAAAGCCGAATATGAACCCTAGCATATATCATGGTGATTTTTTGATTTTAGATCATTGGATATGTTTAAGGCATGATGTGTATATTGATTGTTGATTTAATTATATTGAAATCAAAATTAGATATTAATTATGCCAAATTATCGTGACTATAGAAGCATGAAATAGATTGATTTTGCTTCAATTTGTGTTGGACATGAGTTGTTTAATTTAAGCATGATTAATTAGTTTAATTGGTGTTTTGGAAATATTGGTTTAACTAATTAATTATGGCTATTACACTTTAATTAAAATTAATGTGAAATTTGGAATTTTGTATTAATTAAAATTAGTCTTTAATTTAGAATTGGGCTAATATTGTTATATTTGGGCTTAATGGGCTTGGTTGGGCCAAGCTTGGTTTAGAACAATTGGATTGGATCAAGATTGGGCCTAAAACCATTCCATAAAGTCCAAATATAATAATTGGGCCTTTAAATATTTTAATTAAGCCTAATGGGCCAAAATTGATTTTTGGCAAATAAGGTGATTCCTAAATTGGGCATTGGCATTTGGGTTTGATCATATTGGCCAAAGCTCATGCCTTATGAATTAATTAAAAGCCCATTGGACTTTAATTAAAATAACATTGGATGTTAATTGGGCATTTGAGACCCATTTAGATTGGATTTAGAATCTAAGTCTAAAAGGCACACAAATAAGTATAATTATTTAATTTGGAATTAAATACGAATTAGTAATGGATACAAATTAAATTGGATTTAAAATTGTAGTTCGATATAATTCAAGAATACGTACTTTGAGTACTTATTCTCAAACGAGTTGGACTCGCGCAAATCAAATCGTTATTTGAACATTGGATGGTCATTAATTCAAAGATTAATTAATTGGATTAGATTGATTGAATAACATGCTTTGTGTGAATACATGGATGTATTGTATGAATAATGTATATCAGATGGATATTAGAAGGGTGAGGGCAATTTTGGAAATTGTTGTAATAAATATAGAATTTATTAAATTGGACCTGCGTGAACAGCCTTTTATCTCTTGACTCTTTGTATTTCTCTTCTCACCAATTCCCCTCAATGTTAATGAGGTTTCTTTATTGTATTATGTAATTGGGTAGAAGTTAGAATAGTGCGAGAGAGGAAATGGAGAGATTTGTTTTAGGAACAATTTGTTAAATATCCATCCGCATATCATTATTATTTATTTTGCGCCTTATTATACTTTTAGAATGCATGCTTAAGGGTGTATGATGAACCTAATCAAAGATAATAAATTGGTTGCCAATTTACGCAAAAAAAAACCCTCAATATAATATTAAGCGATTTCCTTCCATTGAGTGGTTCTTTCTCAAGATCCAAGATTGGCATTGGTTTGTTGGCCAAAGTCAAGATCAATGTCCATCGCGGATTTGTTTGAACCACGAAAGCTTTGTTCCATATCGCATGTCTTGGGCGGTTGTGATTTGTTGGCCAAAATCAATGTCACTTCTAGTTCATCGACATGGATTACGAAGCTTTCCCACTGTCAATGGGTCGCGCTTAACTGGAATCATTAAGCTTGTTGAGCCAAAGCCAAGGCTTAGTTGATTCAAAGGAAAATGTTAGGAAATATATTTGAAAATATATACACATATATTGTATATATGTTTCAGACTTGGAGGTCCACCTACCGGATCTAGGAATTGGATGGGATCCAATTGATCTTAGAGATCTACCTAGTTAAGTATCATACAACTTGTTGGCCAATGTCAAGGTTGTGTGTTATTTAACGAGATCCTAGCCCACTAGGAAACCAGATTTCCCGAGTACTCAACAGAGGGTTAGAGGCTCGCCGAAAAATAGTGGGTGGCCAGTATTGAATTTGTAATTTCGTTTAAATACTTGTCAAATACGCGCTTTCAAATTATTTTCATCATTATATATTTATATTAGTTGGACTAATATTTTATTACTTTCTTTTAACAGTTAGACTGTACCCGTAATCGTTAATTGAATAGTTAGACTATTGCAATTAAGATGGCTGGAAAGATCAACGTTAGTGACATTATCATGGGCGAAAATCTCTATAATGGGGCGAACTTTCCTGACTGGATATGAACCTCAGGATTGTCCTGGGGGCTGAGAAGATGCTCTATACGATAGAGAGACCTCTCGGGCCTAAGCCCGGAATTGAGCAGCCACTTGAGCTTGAGCTTTGGAAGACTCACAGTGATGACAACTCAACTGCTCAATCCGTCATGCTTGCTGCAATGACCCCACAATTTCGTCATCAAAACAAGGGATTGGATCCACACGAAATGATGTTGAAATTGAGAGACCTTCACCGATCTAACCTCATATCGCAGAAGTATGAATTGCAGAAGAAGTTATTTCGCTCTCGAATGTCAGAGGGTAGATCTATCGAGCAACATGTGTCGCAGATGATTGCTGACATCGAACAACTGGGTCAGCTAGGCATAACCTTTGAGGCTGAGACTTCCATAGATTTGATCTTACAGTCTCTTCCTGACAGCTGGAGCGGGTTCATCATGAACTATAATATGATGAACCAAGAGAAGACTCTTGGAGAGTTGATGGAAATGCTGAAAGAGACAGAAAAAGAGCTTCATAAAGGGCAAGAAACACGAGGCACACTTCGCTTCGACATCTCAGAATGCCAAGGCTTGGCCGAAGGCTTCTGGAGGTGTGAAGAAGAAGAAAAAGAGAAAGGGCAAGGCCAAATCATCAAAGTCTTCCGGGAAGACAAAGGACAAATCCCAAGATGTCTGCCTACAGTGTGGCAAACGGGGTCACTGGAAGCATGACTGCGTGAGTACAAGGTGCACAAGAAGGAAGTGAAAGCGGGCAAAGCACCGGCTTCATATATGTTTGTTAT
Organism: Zanthoxylum bungeanum; assembly: GCA_019454045.1. NCBI lineage: Eukaryota > Viridiplantae > Streptophyta > Magnoliopsida > Sapindales > Rutaceae > Zanthoxylum > Zanthoxylum bungeanum. The sequence continues at coordinate 166,714 of SKCR01017735.1, forward strand.
TGAAATAAACATGTCTACTTCTAGTTTTAAAAATTGGATTTTTTATTCTGGTTGTGGTACTCATATATGTACTGATGTGCACTGATGCAGGATCTGCAGATTAGCAGGAGACTGGCTTCATGAGAGATCAACCTCCGAGTTGGAAATGGGACTAGAGTCGCCGTTTTGGCTGTTGGGACCAACATTTTGGAACTGCCCTTGGGGCATGTACTTAATTTATCATACTGCTATTATGTACCTAGTTTGACTAGAAACATTATATATGTATCTTGTTTAACCCAATGTGGGTATACTTTTGTATTCAGAAACACCAAGTGTTTTGTTTATAAAAATGATTTTGAGATATGTAATGCTGATGTTAATAATGGTCTTTATATTTTGAATATAAATCAATCTCAAACATATAACATGCCAAACAAAAGGCTTAAATTAAGTAACAAAGATGAAACTTATATGTGGCATTGTCGTCTGTGACACATTAACAAGACTCGTATATCCACACTTTCGAAGAGTGGGTACTTGGACGAATTTGATCCAAATTCATATGACGTCTGTGAATCTTGTTTATTAGGAAAATTCCTAAAGACCCTTTTAGTGGTAAATGTGCATGTGCAACCGACAGTTTAGCCATTGTTCATGTGACTATGTGAGCTAAGAGATGGATATGAATACTTCGTAACCTTTACGGATGATGCATCGCGATATGGTTTTATGTGTATCTTATAAGACACAAGCAGAAACTTTTGAGAAATTCAAAGTTTCGACAACGAAGTAAAAAACAGCCGACAAAGTATTAAAACATTACTGTCGGACCTGGTGGAGATAATTGAGCAATGTGTTGGATAATATGACCCATAGCGTCACTATTTGCACAGATCATTGTGTTGCTGTAGCAAATTAACTATGTAACAAGGAAATTGCACTCTCGTCATTTGTGATTAGATCACCATAGATATATAAATGAAGAGAGGTCCCTATGATTAGTTCCTGGATTGAGATGATATGAGACAGTATCAGTCCACGAAGGATTAATCATTAAATATCCCTAGCCGTAGTATTATCGAGACTGGACATCGATAATGCGGAATAGGCTAGTATTGCACTTGTGCGCGTTGTGAGGGCACAACGGCATAGTTCTCATATATATAAGTATTGGATACTTGTGCAAGTGCGATAGGAGGTCGTGTTTCACCGATGGTACGGGAAACAGCTTCGCTCTGGATAGACCCTTCGGAATCCCATTGGTATTATGACTAGGTGTCTATGGGAGGCCGAAATCAAGGTAGGTGTGTATAGTCTTAACCTGAGACTTGCATCGCTAATACTTACGACAATCGGTAAACTTTGGTTTTGGTGGTGGGGGATCTTAACTGGTTCTGTGTTCACCTCTTCTGGGTTTATCAGGAATCGTAGTGTATTGGATGTGATGTCAAGACGGAAGTGTCACTCCAGTCATAGTGGAGATGATGTCACGCAGGATACGGTATTAGTGCTCTTAAGTGATGCGCATCCAATCGTGATATTATGACCAGGTCATGAATATCCGATTATAGAGACTAGTTACCAGACATCCGATATGTGTTTCGGACGGGGCAGACACTTATCCAGCCCCAGCCCTAGCACGTGACTATCCGATACTGGGCCGATATGCACAATACAATTGTATACTACGCTTGATACAGATCTTTGATATTCTTAATGGATATGTCCGGAGAATTGGGTAGACTTGGTGCTTTGCTAGGAGTCGACCTTGTCTCGTAAATCGGTAGAACGTAGTACTTGGTACGTACGTGATTCGGATACTCCGACGACCGTATTTACTGCCAATTATCCGGGGATCTCATGGGTCGCTTCCCGATAATCCACCGATGACGCACAACTCGCACTCTTGAATAATCTGGGATTATATAGAAGAGAGAGAAAATTAATCTAGGATTAATTACGGAGATATTTTATCTAGGATAAAATATCGTCTAGAGAGAGATAACGATTAATTTGGAATTAATCGGTAATTAATATATTCGATATATTAAACGAAATTAGATTTCGACGCGGAATTAAAATTAGATTTTAATTCGGGCAAACGAGTTAATTTAGAATTAATTCGTTAGCGACGTAAATAATAATTTCGCTAGCCGCAATTATTCGATTTTTAATTAACGTCGCGACGTAAGCTCGGTATTTCGGAAATATCGAACCCGAACGCGTGAGTGCACGTGGGCCCACTTTCATTTGGAAACGTGTGGGGCCCACATGACACATGTCATATTATGCATTATTTAATTCTAATGCATTGCATGGAGATAGTGTACAATGCACTCAATGGTTTTGCATGGAAATTGAGTGTTTGACACTCTAAGCCATTGCATGATTTGTGTCATAAGTTATTATTAATTTAATAAATATTATGGCATAAATATAAATTGATTTTTGGTAACAAAAAAATAATTACAACACATTTTTCTCTCAAACTCTCTCATCTCTCTCACGCCAATAGTGGCATTCTTCACTGGTTTTGAACCAGTTTGGGCGTGAGCAATAGGGAAGCAAGAGTGGGGTTTCATGGTGAAAATTCAAGTGCTAGCACACTTACAAGTCTTGCGAAGGTGGTAGGGAGGTTCACCCATGAGGCGGGACTCATCCGACGGAGTTTGGAGCTTCGTTTTGAGACTCGAAACTGCCAAGACAGTGAGCATGGGCTGCTTGCAGTGGGCGTACAAAGGCAGTGCGTTTTTGGCTTCGATTCGTCTTCAAATCGACATAACCGATCAATGTGAGTATTCCGCTACCTCCGTTGATGTATTCACGCATGTTTTCATGTCTTGATTTGATCTTGGGACCTTAGAATAAACCAACAATGGCATCAAGAGCTAATGTTGCAAGCATGAAATTTGTAGGGCTTAAAATTTGGGTAAATGTTGTTTGAGCATGATTTGAATAAATTGATTGTTTGAGTATGCTTATAACATGTTTAATTGCATTTTGGTTGGACCAATTTGTTGAAAAATGATTTGGAATAATTTTCCCCAAAATTAGCCATGGCCGAATGGTGTATAGTCTTGGAGTTCTTGGAATTTTTTTCATTTTAATTCATTGGATGAGTTATAATGATAAAGGATGATGTTAATTTGAAGTCAATTGGATTGAATTTTGAATTGAACAAAAATCCCCAAATTCCTTACCTTGGCCGAATGTATAGCCCTATTAATGTCTTGGTAATTTTGATTTTGTGACATTGGATGTGTATGAAATCATTCGGAAGTTAATACGTTGTCGATTGTGTAATTAATCGGATTGAATTCAAATCGGACAAAAATTACCTTCCTTGGCCGAGAGCATTAAAAGCATGTAATGGGTTTGATTTTTCAATTGTGTGTTGGACATGTAATAATGAATTGAGTATGATTATTGGACTAATTTAGTGTTTCGGAAATGTTGATTTAGTTGATTAATCATGTAATGCACTTTAGGTAATTAAATTGCGAAAATTGGATTTTTGAATTTAATTATTTAGGCTTAAATTGGATTTGGGCTTTAATGTTGTATTTGGGCCTTTTGGGCTTGATTTATCAAGTTTGGTTTAGGCCAAGTGGATTGGATCCAATTGGGCCCAAAACCTTAACCATAAAGCCCAAATGCGACTAATGAACCTTTAATGTTTAATTGGGCCTAATGGGCCGAAATTGATTTCTAAGGCATTTTGGGTGATTCCACTTTTGGGCTTTGGTTGCCGAAGCCCATGCCTAAAGAAATTAATTGAAGCCCATTAGACTTAAATTAATTGACGTTGGACGTTAATCGGACTTTGAGTCCCGACGCGATTGAATTTGGAATTTAAATCGTAAAAGGTTTATTAATATAAAGTGCAATATTTAATTTGGAATTGAATAGTGAATTAGTATTAAATACATGTTAAATTAGATTTAATGATGTAGTTTAATTTAATTCATGAATTCGTACTTTAAGTACTTATTCGCAAAAACGAGTTTGACTCGAACAAAATCAAATCGTTGTTTGAACATTGGATGATCACTTAATTATCAGATTAATTAATTTGATTAGATTGATTGATAGCATGCTTATGTGTGTGAATACGTGGTTGTGTTGAATGAATAATGTATATCGGATGGATATTAGTCGGGTGGGCAATTTTAGAAATTGTTGTAATAAATTCGATTTATTAAATTGGACCTGCGTGTCCAGCCTTATCACCTTCTTTCTCTTTGTATTCTCTTCTCACCTATTCCCCTCTATGTATATGAGGTTTCTTTAGAAGTGTAGTGTAACGGGTAGAAGTAGTACAAGTGCTAGCTTGAGTGAGAAAGGGAGAGATTTGATCTAGGATCAATGTGTTAAGTATCCATCCGCATATCATTATTATTTTATTTCATACTCGCTTTATTATGTATTTAGAATGCATGTTTAAGGGTGTATGATGATGAGACCTAACAAAGATAATTAAATTGGTAGCCAATTTGCACGCGAAAATCCCTCAATCTATATTAAGCAAATATCCTTCCATTGAATGATTCTTGTTCAAGATCCGAAGTTGGCATTGGTTTGTTTTTGACCAAAGTCAAGACCTTTGTCAATCAAGGATGTACTTGAATCATGAGAGTTTTGTTGCATATCGGTGTCTTGTCCAAATCGTGATTTTTATTGGCCAAAGTCAAGATCACTTTTTGTCCAATGACATTGATTACGAAACTTTCCTCGTCAATGGGTCCCGCTTAACTGGAATCATTAGGTTTGTTTTTGGCCAAAGCCAAGGCCTAGATGATTCGGAGGATAGGGTTAGGAAAATGTAATGGATACATTGACATTATACATATGTTTCGGACTTGGATGTCCACCTAACCGGATCTAGGAATTGGATGAGATCCAATTGATCATGAGATCTACCTAGTTAAATAGCATACAGCTTTTTATTGGCCAAAGTCAAGGTTGTGTGTTATTTAATAGGATCCTAGCCCACTAGGAAACACGGTTTCCCGAGTACTCCACAGAGGGTTAGAGGCTCGACGAAAAATAGTGGGAGGCAAGTATTGAATTTGCAACATTCGTTCAATACTCGCTAAACACGCTCATTTTATTTTACTCGTCATATTAATCAAAAAGTATTAGTTGGACTAATATTTTGTTGTTTTAATATATAGTTAGACTATATACAAACTTATTAAAATATAGTTGATTTTATATTGGATTATAGTAATCATATAATTGAATTAAAATTATAGTTGATTTTATAATTGGATTATAGTAATCATATAATTGAATTAAAATGATAGTTGATTTTATAATTGGATTATAGTAATCAATATTAAAATTATAGTTGATTAAATAATTGGATTATTGTAATCATTATAATAAATAGTACCTTATTAAAATTGATTAAATAGTTGGACTATTAAAATCAAGAAAGAATTGAAAAGTTGAATATTTAAAATATATAATCCTTGGATTAAATGTTTTAAATGATTTAATTTTCAATTGGGAATTAATAATAGGTTAATTTATTTGATAAAATAACTTATTATGACTAAGCCCAAATTAAGCAAATAGTAGAGCATAAATCTTTGGAAGATTTATGTGATGATGACTTTAGTGCTTAATTAATATACTTATAATAAATCTATCTAAGATTTAAAAGTATTAAAATTGCAATTAATAATTCTTGGAGAATTAATTGACTATTCTAGTGGAGAAAAGTCAAAGTTTGCAATTGGGCATGTAGCACAAGGTGCACATCGTTTCGATATTCCGAAACCCAAGGCTTGGGCAAAGGTTGTGAAATATTGAAAAGGATAATTGACATATCCCAAAGTGACTACCATTTGGATATGGAAGACACGAAGGAATTAAAGATAGGGCGAGGCTCTAACTTTAAAAATATTTGTCAAAGTTATGTTTACTACTAGTATTGAAATTGGATTTTAAATACTTAGTGTGGTACATAATACATATATGTATTGACGTTCAGAATCCGCTGTGAGCTGGATACTGGCTTCAAGCCGAGATTTCTCTGCGAATTGGAAACGGGACGAAAGTCGCTGTTTCGACCGTAGATACCTAAGTTTAGGAACTGCCCTTTGGGTATGTACTTAAATTAGGAAATGTTATAATGTAACTAGTTTAACTAGAGACATTATCTCTATATCAGTGTTTAATCCGATGCGGATAAAACCTTTATATTCTAGAACACTAAAGTGTTTCATTATATAAAGATGATACTGAGATAAATACATTAGATAATTTATATTTTGAATATAAATAAAATCTCAAACATATAAAATGACAAATAAATAGCTCAAATTGATTTGATCAATAGAGACTTATTTGTGGCATTGTTGTCTGGGACATAATTAAACAAGACTCGTATATCCACACTTTTGTAGAGTGGGTACTAGGACTGATTTGACTATTCAAATAAGGTCTGCGAATCTAGTTTATTAGGTAAACTACCTAAAATACTATTTACTTGGTAATAGTAAAAGGGCCACCGATCTGTTAGCCCTATTCATGGTGAAGTAAGTGGGCCCATATCTAGCTAGGCTAGATATGAACATGAATATTTCGTGACCTTAACGGATGCAGCATCACGTTGTGGTTATGTGTTTCTTTTGAAGAACACAGATCGGAAACTTTTGAAGTTTCGACACGAAGTAAACAAACAGATCGGCTATAGTATTATTCCGCCACGGTAATACCGTAATGGAAAATACTTAAGCAGTAAGTTTCATACGTACATGAAAGAGTACGGTATTCTTTCAGATGAGGACATGATAAGGTTTATCACAAGTCGCTCAGAGCTACTATCTCCTTCAACCGGATATGTATTAACAGTGCAAAACTTATTTAGAATAAGGTTCCATATAAATCTGTTTGACAGATATCATATAGAATATGAACAGGAAAGAAACGAGGTTTCTTACTCAGATAATTTGGGTATGCCAGGCATAAGGTTTGGATGATACCAAACTAAGAACCCAAATTGGATAAGTGCCAATATAGGTCATCCTAAGGGAAACCTTAAGTATAATACTTATAAATCCCACATGAGAACAATGTGATTGTTGCTCACCATGCGGTTTTCCTGAGAGAAATACCGATATGCAGTGGTCAGTGGGAGGATAGTGATACTCGATGAAAATCGGAGTAATACTGTTCAAGGCACGAAGTCCTTAATGGAACACAATAGTTCATCTATGATGAAACTATACCATTAATCTTCAAATACACAAGAAACTAGTAGATCGGATAGAGTCAGAAAAAACCTAGGGTATGGGTTTCTGATCTCACCTCATAAAGATGTTAATATTATGGTGGTGTACCATCCGACTACGTTTTGAGGAATGATACAAGGTATCGACTCTCTGTTATGGCAAAGTGCCATGAATCCATTTTGAAGATGCTTGTTGATAACTGTATATTTCATGTATGAAATATGTCAGTTACAAATCAAAATCGCTTTCCTGAAAAGGAAACCTTTTGGAGGATGTTTACAACATCCTGACGATTTTGTATAACCGACAAACAAGGTTTGCGGGTTATTCGATCCATGTTTGGATCAATGCAAGCATAAGGTTCTTAGAACTGACGTTTTGAAATAATCATAATGGTTTATGATTTGACTCAAAACGAAATAATTCTTGTGTATATAAGGAGGTTAGTGGGAGAGCGCACTGACAGTGAAATTCCCATAAAGCTATTGTTGAAAGCTTGGCTTTCAATAGAAATTCTCCGTAGAATTCTGGGGAGTAACAACCTTTATTCAAGGAATAAAGATCTACTGGGATAGATTTGGAGTTGTTAACACTCTCTGGGAAATTTTACATTTAAAATGTACTTGTATTGGTGTCTCATACGCTTCAAGCATATGGAGTCACAATCAGATCAATCCTAGTGACAGTCACTGGATTAAAGATTAAGAACATCTGTTAGTATCTGAGAAAACTAAAGATGCTGTCTTAAACTATGGAGAAGGAGAACTTGAAGTGACTGGGATCACTGCAGCAAGTTTCCAAACAATTAAAATACTGCGGTACTATAAAGTTTGAATAACGGGACAGTGAGCTGGAAATCTTCCAAGCAAGATAACTGTTGCCGAATAAACAACAAATGCGGATTATTGCTGCAGCTGAGGCAGCAATAGAAGTCTTTTGGATTGAAATAAATCTAATTAGATTAGATATAGTTCTTTTAGCAGCTGAGCTAGGCGTCAGCACAAGCTAAAGAATTAAAGGTCTCATCGACGATCCAGATATATACTTCTATATCATCTGATTCGTTCGGATCATACATCGTGGCGATGTGATGATCGTATAAATCGCGTCAAACGATAATCAAACAAATCCGCTGACAAAAACCTTTCCTCAGCAATTTGAGCGAACCATACATAGTTCGGGTGTTGGACACTTGAGTGACTGGCTATGTGCCAAGTGGGAGATTGTTGGATAATATGACCCATAGCGTCATTATTTGCACAGATCATTGTGTTGTTGTAGCAAATTAACTATGTAACAAGGAAATTGCACTCTCGTCATTTGTGATTAGATCACCATAGATATATATAAATGAAGAGAGGTCCCTATGATTAGTTCCTGGATTGAGATGATATGAGACAGTATCAGTCCACGAAGGATTAATCATTAAATATCCCTAGCCGTAGTATTATCGAGACTGGACATCGATAATGCGGAATAGGCTAGTATTGCACTTGTGCGCGTTGTGAGGGCACAACGGCATAGTTCTCATATATATAAGTATTGGATACTTGTGCAAGTGCGATAGGAGGTCGTGTTTCACCGATGGTACGGGAAACAGCTTCGCTCTGGATAGACCCTTCGGAATCCCATTGGTATTATGACTAGGTGTCTATGGGAGGCCGAAATCAAGGTAGGTGTGTATAGTCTTAACCTGAGACTTGCATCGCTAATACTTACGACAATCGGTAAACTTTGGTTTTGGTGGTGGGGGATCTTAACTGGTTCTGTGTTCACCTCTTCTGGGTTTATCAGGAATCGTAGTGTATTGGATGTGATGTCAAGACGGAAGTGTCACTCCAGTCATAGTGGAGATGATGTCACACAGGATACGGTATTAGTGCTCTTAAGTGATGCGCATCCAATCGTGATATTATGACCATGTCATGAATATCCGATTATAGAGACTAGTTACCAGACATCCGATATGTGTTTCGGACGGGGCAGACACTTATCCAGCCCCAGCCCTAGCACGTGACTATCTGATACTGGACCAATATGCACAATACAATTGTATACTACGCTTGATACAGATCTTTGATATTCTTAATGGATATGTCCGGAGAATTGAGTAGACTTGGTGCTTTGCTAGGAGTCGACCTTGTCTCGTAAATCGGTAGAACGTAGTACTTGGTACGTACGTGATTCGGATACTCCGACAACCGTATTTACTGCCAATATATCCGGGGATCTCATGGGTCGCTTCCCGATAATCCACCGATGACGCACAACTTGCACTCTTGAATAATCTGGGATTATATAGAAGAGAGAGAAAATTAATCTAGGATTAATTACGGAGATATTTTATCTAGGATAAAATATCGTCTAGAGAGAGATAACGATTAATTTGGAATTAATCGGTAAATTAATATATTCGATATATTAAACAAAATTAGATTTCGACGCGGAATTAAAATTAGATTTTAATTCGGGCAAACGAGTTAATTTAGAATTAATTCGTTAGCGACGTAAATAATAATTTCGCTAGCCGCAATTATTCGATTTAATTAACGTCGCGACGTAAGCTCGGTATTTCAGAAATATCGAACCCGAACGCGTGAGTGCACATGGGCCCACTTTCATTTGGAAACATGTGGGGCCCACATGACACATGTCATATTATGCATTATTTAATTCTAATGCATTGCATGGAGATAGTGTACAATGCACTCAATGGTTTTGCATGGAAATTGAGTGTTTGACACTCTAAGCCATTGCATGATTTGTGTCATAAGTTTATTATTAATTTAATAAATATTATGGCATAAATATAAATTGATTTTTTGTAACAAAAAATTAATGGACAACACATTTTTCTCTCAAACTCTCTCATCTCTCTCACGCCAATAGTGGCTATTCTTCACTGGTTTTGAACCAGTTTGGGCGTGAGCAATAGGGAAGCCAAGAGTGGGTTTTCATGGTGAAAATTCAAGTGCTAGCACACTTACAAGTCTTGCGAAGGTGGTAGGGAGGTTCACCCATGAGGCGGGACTCATCCGACGGAGTTTGGAGCTTCGTTTTGAGACCCGAAACTGCCAAGACAGTGAGCATGGGCTGCTGCAGTGGGCTTACAAAGGCAATGCGTTTTTGGCTTCGATTCGTCTTCAATTCGACATAACCGATCAATGTGAGTATTCCGCTACCTCCGTTGATGTATTCACGCATGTTTTCATGTCTTGATTTAATCTTGGGACCTTAGAATAAACCAACACAATGGGTTTCTCGATTACTTGAAAGAGTATGGTATTCTTTCACAGTGGACTCCTCCCGGAACACCTCAATTAAATGGTGTTTCCGAGCGGAGAAACCGAACTTTATTGGACATGGTAAGGTCTATGATGAGTCGCACTTAGCTACCAATTTCCTTCTGGGGATATGCATTGAACAATGCAATACTTATTTTGAATAAGGTTCCGTCAAAGTCTGTTCAACAGACTTCATATGAAATATAGACAGGAAAGAAACAGGGTTTCTCATTCCTGAAGATTTGAGGTTGCTGGGCATACGTTAAACGTTTGGATGGTACCAAACTAGAACCCAAATCGGATAAGTGCTTGTAGGTTATCCTAGGGAAACCAAAGGATATTACTTCTACCACCCACAAGAGAACAAGGTATTTGTTACTCTACATGCGGTTTTCCTTGAAAAGGAATTCCTAATACAGTGGTAAGTGGGAGGAAAGTAGAACTCGATGAAAATCGGAGTGATACTGTTCCTAACACCAATTCCTTACCGGAACACGAACAGTTCATCAGGGATGAGACTGTACAATAATCTTCTAATACACAAGAACCGCGTAGGCCGGAGAGAGTCAGAAACAACCTGAGAGGTATGAGTTTTTGATCTCACCTCACGTAGATATTAATCTTATTGAGGATAATGAGCCGGGTACGTATGAGTAAGCGATATAAGGTATCGACTCCATTTTATGGCAAGATGCCATGAAGTCTGAAATGGATTCCATGTATACCAACCAAGTTTGGACACTGGTTGATGCACCAGAAGGCGTAAAACTTATTGGTTGTAAATGGGTCTTCAAGAAAAAGACGGACATGGATGGCAACATACAAACGTACAAAGCTAGGCTTGTAGGGAAATGGTATCGTCAACGACATGGTGTCGATTACGACGAAACTTTTTCACTTGTTGCCATGATTAAATCCATTCGGATAATGCTTGCTATTGCTGCATATTTCGATTATGAAATATGGCAAATGGACGTCAAAATCGCTTTCCTTAACGGAAACCTTTTGAAGAATGTTTATATGCAACAGCCTGACGGTTTTTTCGTACCAAAACATGCAAACAAGGTTTGCAAGTTAAATCGATCCATTTATGGATTGAAGCAAGCATCGCGTTCTTGGAACCAACGTTTTGATGAGATCATAAAACTGGGTTTACCGATGCAAGTTTCCAAACTGATAAAGACGACTGTAAGTCGCAATCCGGGTACATATTTTGTTTGAACAACAGAGTAGTGAGATGGAAATCTTCCAAGCAAGAGACTGTTGCCGATTCAACAACAGAAGCGGAATATATCGCTGCAGCTAAGGCATCAAAAGAGGCAGTTTGGATCTGTAAATTCCTAATTGGATTATGAGTAGTTCCGTTAGCAGCTGAGCCTGTTCCTTTGTATTGTGACAATAACGGGGCTATAGCGCAGGCTAAGGAATCGCGGTCTCATCAACGATCCAAGCATGTACTTCGACCTTTCCATCTGATTCGTGAGATCATACATCGTGGCGATGTGAAGATCGAGAAGGTTGCATCAGATGACAATATTGCAGATCCGCTAACCAGTTTGAGCGACATGTACATAGTTCAAGTGTTAGATACTTGAGTGATTGGCTATGGGCAAAGTGAGAGATTGTTGGACAATTATGACCCATAACATCACTATTTGTAAAAGACATTGTGGTTTTTGTACAAATTAACTATGTGACAAAGGAAATTGCTATTTTATCATTTTGTAATTAGATTACTTGAATATATAAATGATAAAAGTCCTTATGATTAGTTCTGGATTAATAAGATATGAGACAATATCAATCCACGTAAGGTTTAATCATTAAATATCTCTAGTCGTAGTATTATGGAGACTGGACATCGATAATGCGGAATAGACTAGTATTGCACTTGTGCACATTATGGAAGCGTAACAACATAGTTCTCATACATTTGGGTATTGGATACTCATGCAAGTGTAATAGAAGGTTCTGTTTGCCGATGATACGGAAACAACTTCGTTCTGGATAGACCCCTCGGAATCCCATTGGTAGTATGACTATGTGTCTTTGTGAATACGAATCAAGGTAGGTGTATTTGGTCCTTACCTGAGACTTGCATCGCTAATACTTGCGATAATCAGTACGCTTTGGTTTTGGTCGTCCGGGGCTTTAACAGGTTCTGTGTACGCCTCTTATGGGTTTATTGAGAATCGTAGTGTATTGGGTGTGATGTCAAGATGGAAGTGTCACTTCGGTCATATGGAGATGATGATCACGTAGGGATATAGAACTGGTACTCTAATATGTTGCAACTATCGGGATAATATGACAAGGTCATGATTATCCGATTAAAGAGACTAGTTGCTAGTGATCCGATATATGCTTCTTACGAGGCAGACACAATTCCAGCCTCAGGCCTAGCATGTGACATCCGATACTGGATCGTAATACGCAATACTTAGTATACTACACTTGATAAAGATTATATATTCCTTAAGAGAATATTTCTGGAGAATTGGGTAGGCACGGTGCTTTGCTAGAAGCCAACCATGTCTTGTAAATCGGTAAGAACGTGGTACGGGGTAAGCACGTGTTTGGATAGTTCGACGACCAGATTTACTGCCAACATATCCAGGAATCTCATGGGTCGCTTCCCAAAGATTCACTGATGACGTTTGACTCGAACAGAATTAATCTAGGATTAATTATAAGAGAGAAAATTAATCTGGGATTAATTACGGCAATAATTTATCTGGGATAAAATTCGATTAGAAGAGAGAGAACTATTAATTTGGAATTAATTGATTAAATAATATATTCGATATATTATTTGAAATTAGATTTCAATGCGGAATTAAAATTGGATTTTAATTCGGGCAAACGAATTAATTTAGAATTAATTCGTAAGCGACTCTTATAATAATGTCGCAACGGCAAATTCGTTAATTCGAAATTAAATAAACCCGGGCCCGATTGAAGTTGCGTGTTGGATTGTTCGACTTAAATTCTGAATTTACAAGTGGTGGGACCCACTTGACTTACATCAACTAGTTTGACTAGTGATGGAAGTGGTTAAAGGTTGAGTCAAAAACTTGGTTTGCTTGTTTTGTACACTAACCAAATCCAACACACTTTTTCTTTATTTTGAAAAGATATACCAACTTTGAGATTTGATTTTTTAGAAAATCAAATACACAAAAACAAAGCAACTCTCTCTCTCTCATTCCCTCACAAAGCCGAGAGCTTCTCCCTCTCTCTTAGAAATTTTGTTGCAAGTTTTCTTCAAGCTAGCACTTTCAAGGAGTCATTCAAGGTGTTAAGGAAACTAATCCCTTGAGTTTGGAACACAAAGAAAAGCTTGGAGCTTCAACAAAGGATCAAAAAGTCTTGAACTTCATACATCCATCAAATCCGATAATTGTAAGTATTTCCGCAACTTCTTTGAGTATTCACACACATATCATGATTAGAGATCATTGGCATGTTCTAGGAACACAAACAATGACTTGGTGGTGTAGGGCTCAGGATCTCACTTTAAGGTCTTGGGTTCGAATCCAGTGAGTGTGTTTATGGTAAGAGCTTGAGAGAGCCGAGGTTTTACTTGCTCCGCTTAAGTCCGAAATGAATGGTTTGGCGGTGAGGTTTTGAATGATTTCAAAAAAAAAAAAAACTAAAAAAAAAAAAGTATTGGGAAATGATTGGAAAGCCTTATAGATGAATTAGAACCCAAAATGAATATGGGTAAATCTACAACAGAGCAATTCGGTTCATCGTACTAACCAGTTGGTAAACCGAACTGATGCATGTCTGTTTCTGAATTTGGAACCATAAATCAGCCATTTGCTTTTCACAAATCGATGAACCGATTTGTTGTTTTGTGAAACCAGTGAACTGGTTTACTAGCAAACTAGTTTTATGGTTTTTCACATAGCAAACAGGCTTCCCAGTTTGAGAAATCTGCAACCGATTTGCACCGTTCACCGTCAAAATTTTTTTTATGACGCCCACATAGGCTCGTCACATCAAGATCGAGTACAAATATAATTTTTTTATATCTGTTGATTAGAAGAGTCGTGTGAACGGGAATTGAATGAAGCCCGATATAATTTTATATTCTCTAATGACGATGGTTACATGTACTTTTACCTGATTGATGGTGGTGCATAGATAATTTACTAAACTGAATGATGTGTAGAGATAATATGTTAAACTATTGGTAGTGCAAAGATAATTTTCCTTCACAATATAAATTAAATAAGACATGTTGACATAAGGCATTTATGACATCATCTTCCTCTTAATATCATTAACAACAAAGTGGTTATATGAAACAAAATATAAAATCGAATTGTTGTGTAATTATCAAAAATACTTGAGAGTGATTTGTACTTTCATCTTACCGAAGGTGATTCATCACTTTCAAGGATTTCTGACAGTGATACTGCAGCACCTCGAGTTTATGTTTAGTATCACATAATCATTTTTCGGTTGACGACAAGGGAATCTGTTAAATATTTAGTGAGAAAAGATTATATTGTCCCCACATATATTGTAAAGGGAGATCATTTCAGCTTTACCTCCAAATAATAAAACTATCTTTGTATCACCTCTGGTTTAATAAATTTATCTATACACCACCTACAGCTTAGTAAATTGTATTCCATTTTAAATTAATAAATATATTTTTTTAACTCTAAATACATACATTTATAACTAAAATTTTAAGGTCCAATTCAAATTTCCACTAAAAATTTTAAATTTAAATTTTATTTTTATTTTAAGCATTAAAATATATTAAAAATTAGTTTTTTTTTTTTTAAAAAAAAAAAAAACTCGGCCTGAGTTTTCGCCATACATGCTTGTTGATGATAGTAATGTAAAAGGATGACAAAAACTCTCAAGGTGGGGCTTACGAGACTCAATATAATAGGATCGAGTATGAATCAATTTTTTATCTCTATTGGTTGGATGAGCCATATGAAATAGGTATTGAATGGGCCATATATAATTTTTTGTTGTTTTTTTTTATAATAATGGTTACATGTATTAAAATAATTTATTTTTAAAAAAAAACGGAACAGATTTTGCATCCCGAATGTCAGGATGATTGAAGTATGTTGATAATAGCAATGCATAGGGTTGGCAAAAATTCCCTTAGTAAAAATTCGAGTATGAGTATAATTTTCTATATCCATTGGTTGGACGAGTCATGTGAACGAGTATTGAATGAGGCCCGATATAATTTTATGTTTTTTATGATAGTGGTTATATGTACTTTCACCTAACTAAATGTAGAGATAATTTGTTAAACTGAGGGTAGTGCATAGATAATTGATTAAACTGGAGGTGGTGTAGAGATAATTTTCATTTACAATATAAATTAAATAAGGCGGGATGACATAAATGCTCTAAAGATATAAATTTTATGTACTGCATTATCATTCTTCGAAATTCCTGGAAATGATTTGTATTTTCACCTAATTCGAGGTGGTTCGTTATTTTTTTTTAAAACACAACTAAAATAACATTATTTTGATTGTGTTTTTGTACAATATTTATTTCCTTTTGTCTCTATATTAGTGATCTCGGAAGAATTAAGGTTGAGAGAGTTTGATGGTGAGGAGTTTGGGAAAATAAGGTATTTTGGGAATAAAAAGATGAATTTGATTAATTGAGTAACAATTGTAAATTTTTGTAATTCACAAAATTTAATCGGACCTTTATGTAAATTTCCCAATAATAAACTAAATATACGCATATATAAATAACATTAATAAATAATATGCATACGCTGCCCAATATCACCTCCACATTTTTTTCCTTTAAAAATTATTCGCATCTAATTTTATGAAATTAGGTAATTTGATCTGCGCTTGACCTCGTTCAATCTCAGGTGAATTCAACTCTTTAAACTTTAAATTCAACTTATTTCATCGCAATTTCACATCTCCACTTGAGATTATTTTCAGTTTCTCCGCCTAGGGTTTTGTTTTAATTTGCACACAAGTTTATTTATTTTGTGTGATTACTGACTCACCTTTATTTATTGAATATCATCTGTTCTGTTTTGGAAACTATAGTGAAATTTTAACTTGCGAATTAGGATAATATATAAAACTTTTTTATTTGGTTTCTTTGATTTTTGAAGGAGTGTGGTTTATTTTGTAGTTAAGCTTTAGTGATGGTTATGGTTGTTATAAGATCAAGTTTATGTGTAATCAAATGGGTCTATTTCAATTTTATTGTAAAGTTGGAGGCTGTATGTTTGGTGAAATGTGATGAAGTTTAATATGTAATGAAATAAAATATCTTGAATGGTTCTGGAGAAATTTTTGGGAGTAGCTTAAAAAACTTGGGTTTAAAATTTTCTGTTATTAATGTTAAAGTGAAAATTGATAGGGAAAAGGAAAAAAAACAGCTGGCTTCCCTGTAGCTCAATTGATTACTGCCATTATTATTAGCATCATGCTACTTCTCTGTAGTATAAGGTTTTTTTAGGGCTCCTGTTTTAGATCAATGATCCAGAATTGTGGTTTTTGAAAAATACTAGATGTGTAGTACATAGCACACTGTCTTTAATGGGTCATCTTATGATTATAGGGGGAAGGTAGAATTAATCAACTTGGGATTAAGCTGTCTTTTTGCTTGTTATTTTGGATATAGGATTTTGGATCCCCTTGGGAGTTGGGACGTCTTGGCAGCTTGTGAGTGAGGGGGTAGGAAGTGAAATGCTAGGTTCTGGGAATACTTTAGGCCGGGGAAGTGGGACTTTGCCAGCAGATGTGCCTCCTCTTCCTCAGTGTTTGCCATTGGACCCAATTACAATAGGTAATCAGAAAATTATACGTTCAGGAGAGTTAAGGAGAGTTTTGGGTGTTCCTATTGGAAGTACATCAGAAGAGCATTCTTTTGGGGTTACCCATAAAAAACCTCCTCCCGTGGCGTCAGAGGAGCTAAAGCACTTTAAAGAAAGTGTGCAAGATACCTCTAGAATGGCCAGGTATGTTTTACATATTCTTCTGCAACTGCCTTTTCCATATTGTCATTGGTAGTAGTTTAGATGCTAATTTTCTTGAATTCAGTACAATAACAGAATTGTAATGCTTGCGAGAGCAAGAAAAATCTTTCCATGGAAGCTTTCTTTTTATTTCCTTTTTAAAAAAAAAAAAATAGAAGCTCAATGATTGCAACTACTTGTCGTGTTGGCTATGTCATCTCTAAAGTTAATGTGATGATGAATTGATGATGGTCGCTTTGGTTGAAAATAGTAAGAATAGACGACTGCCTCATGAGTTAGTGGTAGTCAGAATATGTGGATTGCTTATGCTTTGTGCTATATAGCTAATATATGTCATCTCTGTCCATAAGCTGGATTTCTGATCTTTTTTTTCAGCTTCCAGCTCAATATGTTGTTTTATATTCTGCAAAATATAAGCCTCTGCCTTGGCATGTTTGGATGCAGACTGTATTGTATTTATATGCTCACAACTCACACGATGTATGAGGGGTCTATTATTGAAGTTGTGACTCTTACTACAGGGATCGCGTAAAACAGTTTCGGGATTCTATCTTCAAACTGGATAGGTATCGGGAAGCCTTAAGCTCGAAGAAGAGACAACGGAGTGATGTTTCACCAATTGAGAGGTCGGGGGGAGGAGTAAACTTGGCAAAGATAGGAAGCCAGATTCGTAGAAATCCTCAAGATGTAATGACTCAAAGATCGGAGGAGAGGACCAAGAGTGTTGGACTGAATAAGCGTGTTCGTACAGCAGTGGCTGATGTGCGGGTATGTATTTATCTAATGTTGAGACACATTCTTTTGCATCTTTCCAACTTTCTTGCATTTAAAAAGAAACTTTATTGTGAATAATAACTGCTGCTCAATTACCAAATACAATTTTCTTCAATAATTCTGTCAGTGACGTCCTCAATGAATTATTCTCGTAAAATGATTAAAGTTCCCTCAATTGAATTAGTCTTTTAAAAAGACTAAAGTTCCTGTTAAATTTTCTTCCAATACGGGGAAAAGAAAGACATATTTTGGTTTTTAATTGTAAATTGTAACTTTTTTGCGCAAGTACTTGTGAGATTGGAGTATCATTTGAGTTCTCTTTAGCTTCTGGACATTCTTTTATTTTGCATTTAAAATTTGAGTCGGTGCATAATGTTATTTGTTTTTTTGTCTATCATAATTGATTTTTTCATCTTTTATCCGTTGATTCCGTTCTGATGTAGTTTTAACTATGGTTCTATCATTCGTTATTAATAACGATATATGTTTGCTTTTGTGTCACCAGGCTGATGGCAGGCCTGCTGCCACTTCAAGGCAGCCGATTGTCACAGAAAATGATGAAGATATGCTCCCAGCTGTTACTGGGGCTAATGTTCGAATTGAGGAAAAGATGCGCAGGTTGCCAGTTGGAGGTGAAGGATGGGATAAAAAGATGAAAAGGAAACGCTCTGTTGCAACTGTAGGCAATAGAGTTATTAATGGTGATCGAGTTTTAAAACGAGTTGTGCAGCCAAAGCTTAATGCAGATTCTAAGTTGCGATCTTGTGATGCAGAGTCTTTCAGGTGATTTTATGTTTTTATCCGAGTTTGTTTCTATCTATAATTATATTTTTATTACAAATTTAATTGTTTTCAGATTTAACTGTATGTGGCTGAACAAAATATCTTGATTACCCCTGCTTATAGATTATGAATTTTATCCAGTTATTGATAATTCCTTTCCATAAAATAACCCTTTGAGTTTTGATGTCTAGATGACTTCGGAAAGTTTTTTTTTTCTATATGAATCTTCTATCTATTTGTTGACTGCACTCTGCTTGACCTGAATTGTCTCCCTATCAGCTTTGAAGTTTTTCTTGCATATAACTGCCTGTATCTTGAGAACTTTGTTGCTGTTATTTACTCTTTTATTGAAGATTAACTCTTTTATTTCTAGTTTCTGCTGGTTCAGTAATTGTTTGGAAGTTAGTCAAAATACTCGTCTCACCAAAAGAAAACAAGGACATTTTTCTCAAGTTTTTCTATGTTACAGATCAAAGTCTTCCTCTGGAGTGAGTGGAAGTAACAAGTTAGATGGTTCTTTTGAGCCTGCCAGTTTAGAAGCCGGTACAATTCTGAGGAATGAGATGGAGAGTACCCCTCCAAGGGACCGTACAACTCTTTTAGAACAGAGATTTGTAACCAAAGGAAGCAATAAGTAAGTATGCACTTTCATGTTTTCGTTTCAATTTGCAGTCTCTTGAGGTTGAGAATTTGTGATTAGAGATCATGAAATTTAACCTTGAATATCATAAGCATAACAATTTTATGTAACTTTATTTTCCCTTCATTCTTTTCTTGCCCTTTTTGTCTTTGTTCATCAGGCATAATGTTCAGGAAGATAACCCAGGAAGTTGTCCAAGCACAATGTTAAAAGGAAAGGCATCTAGGGGGCCACGAACTGATTCCATCATGGTCTTAGACTCATCTTCTAAAGTTCACCCATCGTCTGGAACTTTTCAGGGTTTTGAACAGCAGCCTACAACTGAAAATAAAGTCCCAATGACAGGCATGACAAATAATCAAAAGCGTCCAATATCTGCAGCATCACCTTCACATGCTATGGCCCAGTGGGTTGGTCAGAGACCGCAAAAAATCTCACGCACAAGGAGAACAAATTTAGTTTCTCCTGTCTCAAACAGTGAAGCTCACATTCTGTCTCAAGGCATTTCCACACCTATCTTAAGTGCTAGAACTTCTTCTTTTGGAGCCAATGGGTCACTACTTTCCAGTACCTTAGATAATAATTCTCCCAAGATAAAGAGAGAATTTGATAATTTTTCATCTCCTTTTGGGTTATCTGAAAGTGAAGAATCAGGAGCTGGGGAAACCAAACTGAAAGAGAAAGGAACAGATAGTGGTGAAGGTGTTGCTCATAAAATTGGATCTTTTACATTGCCAACTAGGAAGAATAAGATATTGACTAATGAAGTAGGAGATGGTGTTCGGAGACAAGGGAAGAGTGGTAGCTCTTCAGCCTTGACAAGGACTAGCATTCATCTTAAGAGAGAGAAGATAGATAATGTACCAATGACCATGCCAGTTCAGAGTTTGAGGTCTGCTTCTGAAAACAATAAAAGGTGATTAAACAATCTATCTTCTTTTCTGTACAGATTCTTAAGAACCATTCATGCATTCATGCTAATGAAATTCTCGCAAATTGATCATCTACTACAATCAGTAAATCCGGTCGTCCACCTTCCAAAAAGCTCAAAGATCGCAAAGCCTCAATTCGAGTTGGGCAGATACTGAATAGCATCACTTCTGATTTCACAGGTAATTTTTATCTAATCCATTTGGAGTTAAGGTTTTAACTCTGGCAGGAATTTTATTTTCCTAATATTACTCTGATTTTGAGATTTATATCTGAAGTGTTAGGCGAGGACGTCCCAAAGGGCGTGGCTTGGTGGTGTATGGTTCAGGGTCTGACCTTCAGGTCCTGGGTTCAAATTCAGGGAGTGCGTTTCTTGTAAGAGTCTGGGACAGCCCGGAGTTTTACCTGCTCTGCTTAAACCCGGAAAGGGTGGTTTGGCTGTGGGGTTTCCAACGATTTAAAAAAAAAAGTGTTAAGGCGAGGACAAATAATATTGCCTCTTTGCTTTTTTGTGGGGAGAGATATGGGGCGGGCGTGGTTTCAAAATATTTTTTTTTTTTGGGGGGGGGGGGGGGGGGGTGGTTGTGTGTTGTTGTGGTGGGTGTTAATGTTTCGGAGTTCAAACTATTTTAAGAGTTGCCTATGTCTTTGAACACCTTATGTACAAAAATTCTGACTGGATAAGGCTTAGTATGCTAAAAATTCTGACTGGATAAGGCTCAGTATGCTAAAAATTCTGTACAGAAAGTTTAACAAATTCCCCTTGGTTTATTGCTAAAAATAGGTGAATCAGATGATGATCACGAAGAACTATTGGCAGCTGCCAACTCTGCACGTAATGCCAGCAGTATGTATCTTGCTATTCTCTCTTAAATTATACTTTCCCCTGAAAAGTCAGCTCTTTTTATAAGGTATTATTGTTGTCTCAATGACTAATATACTTGCATTTGTCTTCAGATCTTGCTTATTCTGGTCCATTTTGGAAGAAAATGAAATCTATTTTTGCTTCTCTTAGCTCAGAGGATATGTCTTACTTGAAGCAGCAGGTAACAACCGCCATATATTTTTTATGTTAATGATTTCTTAAGTATCTTGGCATATGAGACTTACAAATTCTTTTTCTTCTTTCTGTTTTGATACTGCATCAGTTAAGTTTTGCAGAGGAGCTTGAAGAGAGTTTGTCTCAGATGTTTGGGGATGAATATAACCTGATGGTATTTACTCTGCTGTGTACTTCATCAATATCGACTTTTTTTTTATTATTAAAAAAAAAATCCAAGCTCGTCCACCATTTTTTTTTAATCTTTAACTACGATACGTTCTTTGGCATGATCAGTGGAGAACTATCATGATTTGGAAATTAATTTAATAGATGCAAGGGAAGAATGATTGATCTTCATTTCTTTCAGGGTGTTTTGGTGCGTAAAGAACTTCCTGATCGCTGTGATGGTCAAGAAAGACTTCAAAATCAGGAAAAAGCTAATTCTGATGCTGTAAATGGGAGATTTGATGTGGGAAAGTCGGGAAAGGTTTCTCCATTGTACCAAAGGGTTCTTTCTGCTTTGATCGAAGAAGATGACGTTGACGAACTCTACCATCACTGTGAAGGGAAGAACCTGTCTCTTCACTATGCGAGTGATGATTCACATTGTGGTTCATGTAGTCAGATGGATATTGAACCTAAAGATAGAGACAGAATGGAATATGAAGTTGAGTCGGAAGCAGATTTTCAGAGTCAGAAGAGCTGTTTGTTGGACAGACTTTCGGGTGATAAGAGTGCTGCATCCAACACATTTAGGAATCCAAGCACGTCCAGTTCATTGCATAGCAATGGACAGTGGCTGGGAGATGATGATTTTTCACATTCAGATTTTGGGCTTGTTAGCGAAATATGTTCGAATGATCTGGCTCAGCACCAAACAAAGGAAACAAGTGTTCCTAGCGTTTCTTCCTCTGATTGTCAATATCAGCTGATGTGTCTTGATGACAAGCTCCTGTTGGAATTACAGAGTATTGGTTTATATCCGGAAACACTGGTAGGATTGTAGTTCCTTTATTAGTGCACTAGGAATGTTTCTTTTACGAGTTTATCTCAATTTTTTTTTGCTTATTGCAGCCCGGTCTGGCAGGGGAAGAAGTGATAAATCAAGATGTTATGGAACTTAAGGGCGGGCTTTACAAACAGGTTGCATGTGATAACTTATATTGTTTTACAAGCATATTTATAGCCATAAGTCGGTGAAGTTCTACACGTTTATTTCATTGGATCCTTGTTTTCCATTTTATATCTCTTGATTTCATATCGAATGACCTATAATTTTTCTTTTCTTTTCTTTTCTTTTCTTTTTTGGCTTCTATGTTCCATTGAAATTCATCTCTCTCATATTTGATTAAACTTATGGTTAATTGTAGATCGGAAGAAAGAAGAATAAACTGAGGAAACTTGATGAAGCCATTCAGAAAGGGGGAGATGTTGAAAGGAGGTATGATCCATAATGAATTGGATGTTATATTGATATGGACGTGAAAATGTTTAGATTGGATTAATTGTATTTTAATTTGCAGGAACATTGAGAATTGTGCAATGGACCAACTTATTGAGATGGCTTACAAAAAAAGATTGGTAATAGTTATATTTCTTCATTATATTTATAGTAATTGGTTTCAGAGCCATAAATCAGTGATTCATTCCATTTCTCCCCCTTGAGTCTATCAAATAAAGATGTTTGACATTGCTTCCTGATTTGGCTTGTCAATCTTAAATGTTTTATTCTGTTTGATGATAAAAATCATTGAATGGAAAACCCTTATTGGAGGTAATACTTTTAAGAATAGAATTGAGAATAGATGGACCTCATCAAATCTTGATTGGGACAACCATATGAATGTTTATGTTGGATACGGACTCATTAAAAAGTATAGTTTAAATGACCAGATATAATGTTATGTTGTCGGAGCTCTATTTTGAAAATGAGGTTGGTAAAAAGAGAGACTATCTCTTATTCAGGCATTACAAGTGTTGCGGTAGTTTGTTTTTTTAAATATGTGTTATAGAAAGTTAAAAATTCTATCTACTGAATTAGACTATTACAGTAGTTCGAGACTCTTGAAATTATATTGATTATAGAAAGTTAAAATTTCTTTCTAATGAATCTATTTAGGCATGCCGGGGAAGTCATGTTTCAAAAAGTGCAGCTCGTAAGGCTTCAATACAAGTTGCATTGGCTTTCATCGAGCGAACTCTTGCTAGATGTCGGAAATTTGAAGAAATGGGTAGTAGTTGCTTTAATGAGCCTGCTTTGCAAGATGTCTTGTTTTCTGAGCCCCCATGTGGCAATGATGCAAAATCTGCTGACTGTGTTGGCTCAGGAACTGCTAGTAACACATGCAATGAAGCTTCTAACAATCAAACAGAAGCCAGGGGATCAGGTACGTTGATTGACAAGTCTTCCTTTTTGTTTTAATATTTATAAAGCAGTTATATTTCGACTATATTTTCTGTAGTCTTTATTCTTTAAGCTGTTTTGCATTCCTTTCACTTATTATTTCCTTTGGTCTGCTATTGGTGCTGTCTCAAGTACTTTTAAAGCGGTTATCTTTCGATTATATTTTCTGTAGTGGTTATTCTTTAAACCATTTTGCGTTCATTTCACTTATTGTTTCCTTGCATTTCCTTTTATCTGCCACAGGTGCTGTCTCGAGTACGTATAAACGATATGATTTACAAAGTGATAATATTGACAGAGGTTCTTCAGATGCTTTCCAAGCTGGTGTTCGCTCATATGAACATGCTCTTCCCAAGCACGGAATTTTGCTGAACAAGGTGAAGAAGGAAGTATTGATCGATGATGTTGTCGGCAGTGCTTCCTCTAGGGTAACATCAACTCTTAATGACCCTAATTTTGGTGGAGCAAGAGGAAAGAGAAGTGAGAGAGAGAACAAGAATACGTTTCGAAGTATGTCCATTTCTGCTGGCGGCTCGTCACTGGATGGCTTCAAGAGTGAACGCAAAACAAAAGCAAAGTCTCAGCTCAAGAATAATCAGGGAAATACAAATGCGCTTCATGGCACAATTACTCCCTGGGGATCTAATTCATTAG
The DNA here is from genome assembly GCA_019454045.1 of Zanthoxylum bungeanum. Classification (NCBI taxonomy): domain Eukaryota; kingdom Viridiplantae; phylum Streptophyta; class Magnoliopsida; order Sapindales; family Rutaceae; genus Zanthoxylum; species Zanthoxylum bungeanum. The sequence continues at coordinate 191,448 of SKCR01017735.1, forward strand.
CAACTGATCCTCGCGATAAAAAGGACAGAGAAGCGGGATTATCATCTCCTGGAAACATTCGTCAGGAACCATCAAAAGAAGCAGATGAACTCGAAAACTTGGAACTGCATGAGTTAGACATTGAAGATACTTGGTTTAATGGCTTGCAAGACCATGATTCTATGGGTCTCGAGATTCCCATGGATGACCTCTCCGATTTGAACATGCTGCTGTAAAGAAGATCACATACATGTTCATACATCTGCAATTTTTTTGGTTAGCTCCTGCATATTTGATATTAATATCCACATCCAAGCCAAGGCAATGCAATAGGAAATTGTAATTATAAATTATTAATTTTTTGCTGTTTACAAATTGTAACATTAAACTCATCTGCTCTCTGTTGAACACCCTTTATATTCTATTATTACTCGAATTTGGGTGATTACGGGTGCAAAGTAATTAAGTAAAACAGAGGGAATCCTGGAGTGGGGTGATTTTTGGTCAAAAATGATTGCTGAAGTTATGAAACAAACATGCATGAATTTGTTACGATATATAACGTAAGATATAAAATACTAAAACTAGAAATGTGGTACAAGAAAAAAAATAAATAAACTGATGATGCAAAAAAATTCCACAAAGGCTGAGTCTAGTCTAGTCTTTGACTTCTGGCAATCAAAATTTGAAAACCATTCTCATCTCGCAACAAATATGAGACTCCAAAACATTAAAAAAATTGGTTAAATCAAGATCCACTCCAATCTGTGGTTTCCCAAAAGAGGCACATTGCAATAGTGGCATGCATGTGGTTTTGATTTTGAATTGATCAATTACAGAATGAAAAAAAAAAGGTATGCTAATTTTTATAATGGGTACATCATATCATCTTTAAGTGACACATGCATGTCAAGCTGGCTCATGCTCATATTCCTCTCTATTGTTCTAATTAAGTTTTTGCTTCCATTTTTTCATTTTCTTTTCTTTTTTTGGTTGCTAAAGAATACTGTCTATGATCCAAAAAAAAAAAAAAAAAGCTTTTTCAAAATATTAAAGAAAAGAAGAAAATGTTTTAATTTTATGTTGGCTGTCTTGGATAGTGTAATATCGACCCTGATTTTGTCTTAATATAAGCTTTTCCTGAATAGCCTATAAGATTTGACTAAATGTTTTCAAATATTTTTTTAAGTGATCATTCGAGTTCAAATTCTAAGAAAGATAAGAGATTAAAAATAAAAAATAAATATGGATTTCATCCACCTCATATCTTGAAAAAAAGAAAGAAAACAAAAATATTAACAATAAATTTTTTTTTTTTGGAAACGTTGAAAATTCCGTCACCAAATCATTCGACGCGGGCTTAAACGCATCAGGTAAAACCCTTATGTAATATCCCAAGTATTCGGAACAGTGCTGGAAGGTTTCCGAGTTAAAGTTAAGGATTTGAAATGTGATGGTATTCGTAAATAAGAGTATATGTGTTGGAAAATAAGTCAGAACGTTTTAAAGTGAAGCTTCGTCGTGTTGGAAAACACGTGGTTTCAAGTAGACATGGTCAACAGTTCGGTTCCGAACCGGAACCGAACGGTTCCCGGTTCCACACTTGTGGAACCGGGAATTGAAACCGAACCGGAGCCAGACGGTTCCGGTTCAGTTACGGTTCCCCTTTTGATTTTTTTTTTAATAAAAATTTTAATAATAAATTTTGTTTAATAGAAAAATTTATATACCAAAACAACCCTTTAATTGTAATATTTTTTCAGACTATCACATCAATTTTATAGAATCATTTTTATAAAAAAAAAACATGTTAACATAGAATCCCTTTTATAGCCAACTCTTGGCTAGTGCTTTCTTCATATAAGCGATGTGAGATATTTGTTACTTGACTATTGTATTTTTCTAGCATTTTTATTTTGTTACTGTAGGGAGCATTTGTTTTCTCTTTAGGTGTGATGACGGAGGTTCTGGGGGAATGAGGAAAACCCCATGTCTTGTGAAAATAAAGCTAAAGTCTTCTTGCAGTTTTCTCTTTAATATTCACTTTATCTTGGAGCCGAAATGAAACAGAAAATGGGGGCATGATATGGTAAATTAATCATTTATAATGCCATCACTTGTGCTTTGAAGGTACCATGTTCATGTTCTGAGAAGCAAGAACTTTAGAAGCAGTGTATATGGCTTGCAGAAGATGTAAAGCAAAAGGACCAATGCCCAGTTCAAGATGTGAACATCCCCTGGTCACTTTCTTGTGTTTTCAAAAAGGTTATGTTAAATTTTTTTTAGTTATTGTGTCTCACATCGCTTATATGAAGAAATCAATAACCAATAGTTGGTTATAAAAAATGATGTGGGTTTTATTATTGAATTTTTAAGTCTCATTACTATTTGTTTAAAAATTCTTATTAAAATTTTAAAAAAAAATCTGGAAAACGGTTCCAACGGTTTCGATTCGAACCGTTGGAACCGTCCGGTTCCGTTCGGTTCGGCTAGAGGGGAACCTTAACCGAATCGAACAAATTCGGTTCTGGTTTCGAAACCGGAACCGGTTGGAACCGAAATTGACCAGTTCCAATCGGTTTGGTTCCGGTTCCGAACTGGAATCGTGGCCGGGTTTAGTTTAAAGGACCGGCTACGCGATTTTTGTTTATATCGTTATAGGTGTAAAAGTTTTTTGTTTCGGCTATAAAAATATCAAACAAACTCCGATTGAGCTGATTCTTGAACTATCACACTCATTTTTTCGAGACGAACAACTTTCGTGATGAACACTTTTCGAAATTTATATCAGAAGGGCTTCAAAAATATGAATTTTCCTAAAAGCCCCATAACAAAGACCTGATTGTAATTTCGCGGGAGTCGAATTGTAATTTCCGAAAATTTTTCTATATATACCTCCAAGTTTCAAGAAATTGCTAAAATTACATAAGCTCTCCACATCTCACACAAGCAACCCCCTTCCCCAAATTTCATCCTCGGTAGCCCTGGTCTCGTCGGCACGACCAGCCTAGGGGGTGCGCCAGCCACCCCTCCGCCTTTTGGTGGCCGACGACAGTCCTAGGATGCCAGCGAATGGCAAAAATGAGAGGAGAAGTGCCCGAGTTGAATTTCTCGATCCCGGCTCGTCGCTTCATTTCACGACCCAAGCCACCCGCCAAATCAAAGCTCTCGAAGAGTACTACAAGTTGACGGTGACAGATTTTCCATTCTGTGCACTGTTGCACGCAAAACGAGGAAGAAATCTTCTGTGAATAGTGACCAATGAGTGAACAGTAGCTCCGATCGGAATTTTTTCGATTTCAGCGCGTTCATGGGTTCTTTTGGAGTCTGTATATGCCATCGAAATCTCGGTAAGACCTCCCGGTAAAAACTTGCTAATTTCAAGTTTATCGTTAAATGTTCGGGTGTATCCAGTAGCTTCTTAGAGTATCGTATTGATATAAATTAACTTTTTTGAGTATGAGTATATTGAATATATGTATTTGGTAGAATTCAAGTGAAAACAGAACGAGTTGGATCGATCCGATAGAATATGCAAGTTTCCGATAAAAGTGAGTTTTGCGTGTATTGATGTGTTTTTGATTGTAATGTTGGTTATGAGTTATGTATGATAATACAATAATATTTTGATAAATCCGGGTAGGTTCAGAGGGTTTGGGATCTTCCGTAGCGTTTGCGGAAATTTTCTCGGAAGATTTTCTAAAAATACGTAAACCGAGGATTTAAGTTAACTGATGACTGAAATTAGTTTGTAATGATGTTTTAAGATTATTGGAACTGAAAACGTTGAAATTAGATGTGTTTTGGTTTGAAAGATTCAAGATTTTGTCAAAGTTAAGTCGAGGATTCTGTAAGTTGTGATTCTGACGGTGTTTCGCCATTTATTTTTACAAATTTGACTAGAACTTAGAGTGCTTGCGAAGCCAGGTAAGTAACTCATGCAATGAATACTTGATTTATTGATTTGTGTTTTAAATATGTACATATATAGAGATGACTGAAGTGTTTAGGATAAGACGAGGATAATTACAAGATGCTCTTGAGAACATTGTTCAAGATTGTGTATAGTTAAGTTAATCGTACACCACAAGTATGAATTTTGGTTATTGGTATGATATGAAATGAAATATTCAATGAGCTTAATGTCTACATGCATATGTTCAGGAATGTAACTGTATGAACCTGTATTGAATATGTATATGTATAAGCAAATGTACGAGTATGGATATACGAAATTGCATATATATATATATATATATTATATATATATATATATATATAATATATATATATATATATATATATATATATATATATATATGTGTGTGTGTTTGTGTGTGTGTGATGATGATAAAATATGTATAACTTGAGTATATAAGATCTGTAAGTGGAAGAAGTTATGGTTTCTGAATTTGTATAAGCATGTGTCTGTGTACGGAATTTGGATAAGTTCGTTATTAACTGATACATGTGATTTGTCCGTGTGGTGTTTGGGTTAATAAGTGTGATGAGAAATTGTTATAAACTAAGCTTTTCCGTAATGGTTAAGGTACGTGAGAGAAATGATGCATTTTATGAATAAATATGTCTTAACTAATAAGTTTCTATGCCAGGAATGTTTCTTGATAAGAATAATGGAAACTAAATATGTTTGATCGATAAGGAAAATACATGAGGATTATTATATGGTATAGTATATGAATTCAAAGAGAGGTGTATGTTCATATGTTTGAGATATATATATGTATATGAGTATTTGAATGATGACTTGGAGTGTGTCATGTATGTGTTTGTGTATGTGAATTCGTACTATGAGTTGTGTTATGTGATATGTGCGCATGTGTGTATGTTTAATTGGTTGATAGTTTCGTGGTATGCAGTCGAGCTGGTTAGGAATCCGTTCGGACGACATTCATCTCATACCTATTCTAAAATAAGTAATGAGTCTCGTACGAGCATTGTATGTGTAAGCCAGTCATATGTATGTATTGTTTGATGATGTGATCTTTAATGTATTGGTTGTTATGTGTGCTTTGTGGTTGGTTGCACGATGATTGTATGTATATCTGAGTATATATATGTGTATGATAGAACTCGTAACATTTATGGATATTGTATGCTTATGTGAAATGAATGAATGATTTGAAAACCGATGTGAATATCAGATGTTATAAAGCGTGTTTACTAAGTTGTATTGGTATGTACGTATATGTGTAAGAATTCTGAAATTGTATTTGCATGTATATAAGAGAAGTGTGTTATGGTATATGTGAATGCATATGAACCCTGGTGTTAAGCTATTATAAGGTTATCGTGGTTAAAGAATGTTAAAGAAAGATTGTTTTGGTATTGAAGTAAGTTTGTTTTGGTATTAAAGATAGTTTGTAACCGAATAAGTTTGATTGACTTACCGATTTGATGATATTTCAAGGATGCTTATTTGTGATAATGTATAAAAGTGACTTTATGTCTCATAGGAATGAAAAAGATCTGACGATAGATGACGTACTCTATGATATTCAAGTTTTTCTTTGTATGCTTTAGATGTTTGACTATAGATTGACACATATGTAGATATGGAAATATGAGGATTTGACACGTGTAAGGAATAAAAGATAAAAATAAAGTTGATAATTCTGAACTTGTAATAACTTGGTAATTTTGAAAAGTTGTTGATATGCTTGACTTGTATGTTTATTTGTAGTATTAGCATGGTTACTTATTGAGTTTTATAACTCACACCAAACCAGTTTGCTAGTTTTGCAGGTTGGCTTCCAGATTTGTCAACCACGACAGCTTTGGAAGTCATGCTCGAGACACGGATCACCCAAGCGGCAGTCACCCTCGCAAGTGTCTTGGGAAAAGTTTTAGAGGTCTAGGATTTGTGACTAATATTTTATTTGTCATTCTGAGCATGTTATTTGTATATATTAAGTAAATAATTTGATTGCTTATAATGTTGTGGGCACAGAGCCCTTGAGTGTTGATAGATGATATGGGCACGAAGCCCTTGGGTGTTGATTTTAATGGGTTTTGTGTGGACCTGGGGTCCTTTTGATATGTGATGTCTATTTCAGGTTTCGTTCTGATGCTGGATTGTGATCCAGATTGTCTAGTCTTAGGATACATCATGCCCGATTTTCTGTAAATTTGGAGGCTTGTGGAGATGGGTCAATCCTGTCTCCTGCCGGTAGCATCCTGCTTCTGGTGGGGTGTTATACTTTAGCTGCCTCAAGACACTTACAAGAAATACACTCCATGCACTCGAATCCAGGACTTAACAATCAAATCCTAAACTTTTTACCACCAAGCCACACTCATTTGGGGACTGTACGGGCTAAATTTGGGCCAAGGGCATTTCCGACATTTCATTTCAGGCCATATGTTAGATACAACCCAAATCCCTCCACTAAACAGTACCCAAACAAGACTTGGGCCAAAGACTCAATTACCTTATCAGGCCCTTACACAAAGAGAGGCCAACCTCTTGATTTGCCAGCTGCCTAAACCGAAAAAAAAAACGTATTCTACGTGATTTATGTGACTAAATCGTTACAGCACCCAAAACGTCTATCATTTAATACATTAATGAGACCTACCTTTGATAGCCTATAAAATGAGCAATAATTTAGAAGAAACGGAGGATGGAAGCTTTACAACCCTAAGCTTAGCCATTCTCACCAGAACCCTCTGAACCTCCGACCCACCGCCCTCACGGCAGTCCACGGGGATCAAGGTAGTCTCTGACCTTGCTTCTCCTCCTACTGTATTAACAACTCATTTCCATTACTGACTTGAGCGTCGGAGTGCCTACGACTCCCACCACACCAGTGAGAGGACTCTCCACGCTCACTATACCTTTTGTTTTGCAGGATCGCTAGTACCCACCCTTTCTACAAAATCTCGATTGTGGATTTCGGCTGAAAACCAGCGTCTACATGAACAAATGTTAACAATATACGATCAATAATGAACACATGCCACAACATTTTTAAAATCTCAAAAGGAGATCATAATACAAGCTAATTAGTAATACTACCTCAAAATAATAAAGTATCTTCTTTGTATCCCGAATGCTTTTAGGTTTGACTTCACGTTGCACAATAAAGCATGGAAATTACTTTGAAAATGAAAACAATTAATCCATCAAAATATATAATATAGATCAACTCGAACTTTTACAATTTTTTTTTTTTTTTTTAATTTTTTTTCCTTCAAAACTTTATTGTACTACATCTTAATCCTATTGAAAACACAATTGACAAACAAACATTACATATTATATCTTGCTTTAACTTATGTGTGACAAGCAGTATATATATGTATGACTCGTAATTGTTTAATAGCTAAAAACAGTTGACTCTAAATTATTTTACCAACAAATCCACTAATTAAACATTACATGTTGCTGTTCAAATTAAGATAAAGTTATTCAAATGAATTAGCTTCATTTAATTTAATTTGCCTCTTGCTGTATTTCTTATTTAGAAGATCAGGTGACCTTTAGCAATCATGCTAAGTCAATGCCAAACAAACTCTTAATTAAAATTAGATTTTGCTTATTTTATAACCGACACAAATGAAATGGTCCAACACTAGCTCTTTTCGAAAGTGACTACATTTAACAACTATATAATAAGCAAACATATATATTCAATTATAATAAGCATATATCAAGTTAATTATTGATCAACACATAATTGATTGTCTGTTGTAACAAAAATTGAAATTATAGATAAGAAAATAGATAAATTCTCTAAGGTGTATAATCGTTTCTTTCAAGAAATGTTTCAATCCTCTAGTTAATAACTACCAAGTCATAAGGAGTTATATGGATACCTTCTCTCAAAAAACAATAAAGTTATTGTTGTTAATTTGTGATTGAATTATAATAACCAAGAACAATTTGTTTTATAATTTGTGTGATGCATAATAAAGAAGAAGAAGAATTTCCTTAGCACTAATATATAATTGCTTTACAATAGGGGTAGATATAGAATTGAATAGTCACACTCAAAAGTACAACTTTGCGTTTTAAAATCTTAAATATTTTATAGGAATCAAACTTTCGTTCGAATGGACAGACGTGATGTTGCCTCATTCGAACAACGTTCGAAAGGCTGGTCAAATGAAAAGCTCTGGATCACTTATTCAAATGAGTTCGAGTGTCATTCAATCGAACGACCATAATTTCGTTCAAACGAACATTCGATTTGATTTTCATATATGTAAACAAGTTAATTTTCTATTTTGGTCAGGACAGTGTCCCCTCGACTCACTACGACCTCATCGGGTAGGTCAAACCCTAATACATAAATGTAAAGTAATATTTTAAAAAACCATAAATATTTAGAAAAAATTCCAACAATTCCCTACTATTTTCTAAATATTCAACATATCTCCACTATTTTAAAATAAGTTACATATAGAGAAACGATATTGTTAAAAAGATTTTAGGTATTGACTACCTACGTACCCATGTAGGATCAAGCCATCATAGTTCATGAAAATATGACACTAATAAAGGAATGCATCACATCCGAAAGAGATAAATGAAACTAATTTTTAGCTTTGAACTTCCACTTAGTAAAAACAACTAAAAGTTTATTCATTGTGCTATAATGAACGGATCTTAAAACAGGGACCTTTTTGTGAACAAATCGGAGTAATCACATATACTCCTGATTTCTTGAATGCTTTAGAGACGATATAAATCTTCATAGAAAATGGTATGGCTTTCACATTCATATAGATAAGTTCCTCAAAAATGATTATGCAAGTCATTTCACCACCCAATAGATTTTAGTATTGTCTTCAATTCAATAATCCTCTAAGAAAATAATGTCTAAGACTGAGATGTCGTTACTTACCATTATAAATCTTGCTTGATACTTTATATAAGGTAGCCTGACTATGAAGTAGATTATCACAGTGGAGTTGGTTTCTTCCAATAGGAATTTCTATTAGTAAATTCCTTAACCACTCAATAGGGGTGTGCATTAATCGGTTTTAACCGATTAACCGAACCGTTTCGACCCATTTTTTTTATTACGGTTCGGTTAATTTGGTTAAATCGGTTATTACGGTTAAATTTTTTAATTTTTTCGGTTATTTGATTCGGTTACGGTTATGAAATTCGTTTAACCGAACCGACCGATTAACCGAAATTACACTATATATATATATTTCAAAACCCTAAACTAAAAATAAGACTTAAAATTTAAAAACCCTAGCCGCTAGGTTCTCTGACTCTCATCTCTCTCTGTACCAATTCAAACCGCCATTCATAAAATTGCAAAATCTCAAAATCCTTCTCGGCTCTCGGCTTGTTCATCAGTACCAATTAAAGCTTCAAGCCTTCGATTGCAGTCTTCATCTTCTCGTCTTGTTCATCTGTAAGTTTCAGCTTCTTCATACATTGTTTTCGGATGACCTTTAAGTGGATTGGACTTGGACTAACTCTACCAATCTTCTCTTTATTTCTTTCTTTCTTTTGGGACAATGTGCTAAATGACGTACAGTGCAAATCAGAAGATAGATTCTTTGTATTATACATCATATCCCATGTTGAGAGAGGAATTTTTTAAGTTTGTTTATTATTCGTAGCAAATCTAAAATCATTCGTAGCAAATCTTCAATTTAAAAACATATACTTGGTATCTACCATTCTGCTATGTGATGGTGGAAAAAAATATACATATTTGAAAGTCTGCCTATATGTGCAAGTTTCTTTGGTAGACTGCTGTGCTAATTAAACAGATGTGCTACAATGTGCTTTTGTGGTACTGAGACAGTTGTGTGTTTATTTTCCAAATTTACTATTGTAATCAAAGTAGTATTTTACTCTTTTATGTGGTGGGCTTCTTGCTACAGATAGAACTTCTCAATCTTTTCATTTCAGTCACTGCATATATGTTCTAGGAACAGCTTCTTCATATTGTCTTCATCTCCAATTAAGAAACAAACTTAAATCAAAAAGTGTTTTCAAGCGTGAGGTATATAAATCAAAAACTGTTTTCGAAGCGTGAGGTATATAAATCAAAAAGTGTTTGAACAAGTCCCCTTGCAAAAAGTTGCAGAAGCTGTATTTTTTTTTCCTGTTGAATAATTTAGCTTGAACTATCGATGTGGGACAGTTTTGTTTCTTCATTTTGGGAGCCTCCTCTTGCTTTAACCGATGTGGGATTCCCTCCTCTTTTGTTGTGCTTGTGGGCTTTCAAGCTTCTTTTGTGAGCTGCTGCTTATGGTTTTCTGGGGCGTTTTTAATGGCCTCGTTGGGTTGTCAGCCATTGCTCTTGTTTATAGCTTGGGTTTGTGGTTTGCTCCTTCGGCCTGATGGGCTCCTTTTGGACTCCGCTTTCTTTCGACCTAGCAGTGGTTGCTTTGTCTGTTTTTGGACCGGCTTTGGTTTTGTTTTGGTCTCTTCTTCTGGGTTTTGTATATTATTAGATTTAAGAAGAATGTTTCAGTGCTTTCGGATAGTTAATAACAATTTTTCTGTTTCAGATTGCAGGACCACTCGTGAAAATGAATCAAGGTGAAGCAAATGAAAATTATGAAATTGGACAACCTGCAGATGTTAACTGTTTAGTGTTACTATTAAATTTATTGTCTTTATTTTTTCTTATATGTCAACTAAAAATATGTTGTGTACTTTAAATGATTAGACATGGTAAAACTTGGAATCAAGGTCACTTCAGATTTTGAATATGAGTAATGACATAATCGCCTTGCTGAGTTGCTGCCTTGTGGATGCTGAGTGCTGAGCCTAAGGTCCTGAGTTGCTGACTTTGAAGACGATTAAAGAAAATTGCTTATTTATTAGTTGTTGAACACCTAATATGTTTGTATTTTTGATGGATTTTGTAATGTAATTTTGAGTTGTTTTCTGACTTCTGGATTGTCTTCTAAAAAATGCTTGATGAATTTATGATTTGATGTATTTTTGATGGATTTAAATTTATATTTGTGTAATTGTGTTAAATGCTTTATTGAAATTTGATTTTGTTGAATTTATATTTATTGGATTGGTTAATACCGAATTAACCATAACCGACCGAAATATAACGGTTAATTGGTTAATGGTTATGAGTCATAAATTGGTTAATTCGGTTACACTTTTATTTAACCGAAAATTTCGGTTATGGTTAAAAAATCATAGATTAACAGACCGAACCGACCGATGCTCACCCCTACCACTCAACTTCTTTACGTGTATCTACTAGTTGAGTTGGCAATATAAGTTTGATTCTTAGAGCCCCGAGACACTATTGCACCTCCCAAAGTTGTATATCGAACTAGTAGTAAAGATCTAGATTCTATATTATTCAGACTCTCTATTATTCCAACTAACTGAAATTACCTACAAGCACTATCAAGTAACAACTATACCCAAAAGAATGGGTGGATTGGGTACTTCAACAAATAATACGGAATTAATTTTTTTTTTCAATATTATGCCACTTAGTTAGTAGCTTTATCGAATATACTTAGAATTCAATTTTTACAATTAATATATTCAACAATAAACAATAAATAAAATACCGATTTTAATTATCCAAAAAGTGATTAACAATATTAACTTTAATAATGGCAAGTTTAATGTATGATATAGAAAAATAATATAAAACTTGTAATAAATAAATGAGATAGAGATAGAGAAATTGACATTGGATTTATAGTGATTCAGCCAACTGCTTGCCTACGTCCACTACCCAAGACACGCTTGAAACTTTCTACAATGTAAAATGATCCACACTTTACAATGAGAGTTTTTCTGACTCACCCCAAACCTTTAGGATTTTATTCCAATGCTTCCTAAACCTTTTACAACAATTCCACCCTTGAGATTACTCACCACTCACACAAGGGAATTTCACACACAAGTGTTTGACAAAGAAAATTTTACAACCACAATTTGGGCACTTTCAAAATATTACAAAAATTTTAGTGTGAGTATTTAACCCAAATGTATTAAAGTTCACTAATATGAATATGAAAATGAAATATGAGCTTTTTCAAATGTTGAGCGTGTAAGATATATAAGATTTTAAAAACTATCTTGCTATTTAGGAACTCATAAAAAAATTACAAAGATTTGAATGTGAGTGTATTACCCAAATGAAAAATAAGCTCACTAATTAAATATAAAGATGTAAACTAATGAGCTTTATAGATTTTATTTTTGAGAGAAAATGATTTGAAGATATTTATAAACTCTCAAGAATGTTTTGACAAGATTAAAGGATGAATATATGTACAAGAGATGTGTTAGAAGTGAGAAAAGTTGTCAATTGAGAGATTTTGCATAAAATTAGTCGTTTATAGCCCTTATGCAGTTTTGAGACCGGTATGCCGGTCTACAGGACCGGTATGCCTATCTGACAGTGTTAAACGAACGGTATGAGGATTGATATGTCGGTTTTACAGACCGGTATGCCAATTTCAGATACGGTATGCCTGTTTCAAAGACAGATATACATGTTGAAACCCTGACAACACTCAGTATTTTGACCATAATTTTCTTTAGAAAATTCCAAATCAAGTTTCGTAAATTTCTACATAAACTATAGAGTTATATCTATCATCTATAATAAATTCAGCCTAAAAAAAAGTTAAGATGAATTTATGAAATTTTTCTTAAGTGATAGCTCTGGAAAAAAAAATACACATTTGAACATGTTGTAGTAATATGGCTCTAGTAAAAGTTCTATATATCTGAGTGTTCCATTTGAATCGTAGAAAACTAGAGACATATATATATCTAACGGTATATCATTTAAAATTTAATTCATTCGTTTGTTAATTTTCAAAACTATTTTCTGATGCACTTGTGTATTGAAATTCATTTTTATGCAAATAAAGTGCAAATGATTTCTTAGGCATTCTACGTAATTTTAATACAAGTGATGAAAAATATATGATTCCTAAGAGCTTTAAAACATTTGAATAAACTCACTTACAATCAAATTTAACTCTTAATCATCATCTTTATCTTTATCTTGCTTGGTTCTTACTTTGACTTTTTCATCCTCTTTTTGGCTCTTAATCATATTTATTCTCTTGATAATCTTCTAGCTCATTTTTGCTCTTAATGAACATTTTCACATCATAATCATCTTTTGGCTTCTTTGGCCTCATCGAACCTGATTCACAAAGAATGAATCGTTTTGACACCATCGAAACCAAGTCGCTTCTTATCCAAAGTCTTCATGTCTTCATCGAAATTGATCATCTTTGTCAAAGTTTTCATGTCTTTGAGTTTCTTATCTTTGAGCATTTTCGCTTCATTTGCATTATTAAAATCATGGTACCAACAATCTCTCCCTTTTTGATGATGGCAACTTCATGTACCTCAACATGTGCATCTTTCTTTGATCCTAGGATTTTGGCAAAACACACTCAAAAAAACGATTAGCTTGAGGTGCATTCCTTTACTTTCTCTCACACTTTGTCATTAGCAAAAATGTGAGAAGGCAAGTGAAAGCTCCCCCTTCTTAAAACAAATGGCACCATATAAACATGATCCAAAATAAATTTTTAACCAAGAAAAGAACATGGATTCACGGTAAACTCAATTTTCCTATTACCTCATATAAGTGGCATATTAATTTAAGCATAACACTTGCGAAGAAAATTTTTCTCATTTAAGCATATCAATTGCATGAGATTAAGAAAATTTTCAAAACTTAAATAGTCCAAAAAAATTAATATAACATTTCAATTATTTGGACTAGAAGAAATAAAACATCATAAGGGCTAAGGATTCCAACCAATTTTTGTCACGATGATGACTTGTATAATCATAAAGCTCCCCCTCAAGTTGTGATATCTAATAAAAACACTTGGAAATAAGATTAGTACAAAAAAAATGGTGTTCTCCCTTATAATTTTTCTCATTGGCTAAACATATAAAGAAAACATATATATCATAAGAAACAAGATGTGAGAAGTAATAGATAATCAATAAAACATGATTGCTCCCTCTTAGATAAATATCCCATTTGCCATTAGCAAAACAAAATAAGAAGAGCAATGATGGCTCCCTCTTTTTAAAATAAAGGACACATATGGAGTCATAACATAAGAATATAATTTGCATAGCATTTCACAAGAATGGTATTTTCTTATTTTAGCACATCAATTACTAGAAACACATATTCATATTCAAGCATAGCAATTATATGAAATAATGAAAAATATCACATTTAACCTTATGGATTAAACATAACAAAACATCATAAGAACAAAAGAATTTATACATTTCATTATAAGCTCTTAAATTTGATCACATTTGAATCAAGCAAATAAGAATTTATCATATTTGATCAAACTTATAAAAACCAAAAGTTTATTGAAAAAGAATAAGACAATTTAAAAATATAAGATTATCTCTCTCCCTTTGGTAATCAACAATGAATTTAAAGAAAAATGTCATGCTTAACAATCTCTGTCATCATTATTTAAAAATACATGAACACACAAAAAGATCATCTAAATTAAGCAATTGAATCATTCATAAAAGATATAAAAACTTCATTCAATTGCACTGATCATAGTCATGTGATCAAACATGAATATCCTCAAAAGGAAAATATGCATACATTATAGTTATGCAACATAATAAACACATTTTGATAACATTTCATCAATGATAAAAATATTAAGTAAGCACATATTATCATTAATTGACTCACAATATCCATTATGTTTACAACATCAATAGATATAACATGTAAATATGATCAATTATATTAGGGGTGAGCAAAACCGGTTCCAGTTCCGCATAGAACCGGAACCTACCCGGAAAAATTCGGTTCCGCACTAAGTGGAACCGGAACCTACCCAATTAAACAGAGTACCCTATTATTCGGTTCCAATCTGGTTCCGATCCGGTTTCAAATTACCCTATTTTAAAATATTTTAATGAAAACTACATTCCGATACGAGTCCGTAGGAAAAATGGGGACCAAATCGGATTGCGGAAGCTCAAGAACGAATAAAATGAAGTTACTTGGGCGAAAATGAAGTTAAAAATTCTACTTTGCTACTTAACATAGCTCATTAAGATACATTAAAGCGTTTCAAAATCCACACTAACTTACACTAATTTAACAGTAACCAGGTGACCTTCTTCGCACGTGCAATAAAAAAACACTTGTAAGTTTGAAATCCAATGTTTTGTATTGTAGTGTCTCATCGTCCATTAGTCCTTTGCCTCCACTTTCTATTTCTTGCATACTGTACATGGAACGACAACATGGACTTTTGGGGAGAGCTTAAAATGGATGGCTCAGATCACTCACTGATCATTTGCTGCCGATGATCTCTGTTTGTCTTCTTCTGTCTTTCATATCAATTTGGTAATAATATTCTCTTTTTTTTCTTCAATGATTAGGACTCATATGTGAATATTATATTTCTGTTTTGGGTTCTTGCTGATTTATTCTTTAAACATGTTTTTGTTAAGGGGATAAGCATCATTGGAGTAAAATTTGAGATAGTTTATATTTTATATGCTTGATCTTGGATACCTCGGGGTGATGATTGGAAACTATAAAATTTATGTTCATATAAACCGGTTCCATGGCCCGGTTCCGGTTCCGACCATTTTGGAATCGGAACCTACCCGGATAAAATCGGTTCCTTTATATTTGGAACCAGAACCTACCCGATTACAACCGGTTTCCGGTTCCAAACCCGAAAAATCGGTCCGATTCCAATCGGTTCCGGTAGAACCGGAACCGGTGCTCACCCCTAAATTATATCATCAATCAAGTTATAACTACTCATGTTATCAATTCAAGCATATAATCACTTAAGTGTTTGATACCAATTGAAATAAAAAATACAAAATCAAACATACATACATGACAATTTTGTACAGGTAATTAAGGGTGTTCATAGGATCGGGTCAACCCGCGACCCAGCCCGACCCGCAAGAACCCAATCCGACCCGGTTAGATTTGGAAACTTTAAAATGTATCTTCGGGTCAAAATTAACCCGATCCGAAAAATCGGGTCGGGTCACGAGTTCGCTGCAAAAAAGTCGAGTTGACCCGACCCGATTGATGAGAAAAAAATGCAATAAAACTGATGAAAAAAAGAAAGAAAATACGTATTTCTAGATTGCTAGTTGAAATTCGAACCGTAACCACTTGGATAAACCAATATTTCCATTTCACTAGATTCTTACCTGGTCAAAAGCGTATCATAAAACTAACTAAAACTATATATATATATATATATATATTACATTTGCAATTTATGTTGAGAACCCGCCGATATTAGAGAGGACGGCCTTTTGTTGACCTGACTTGTAGTAACCCACCCGCGCAGATTGCCCTATCAAATTTCGGGCTTCGGGTCTTCCGACTTGATTGACCTGACCCGATCGGTTTTAAAAAAAATAGAAAAAAAACCCGACCCGACCCTTAACACACCTACAAGTAATTAAAATGGAAGTTTTCAAGCACCAAAAAATTACATGTTATCACGTTTCAAATATAATCAAATATAAACAAAACAACCAATCAAATCATATGATCATATATAGTAAGAAAAATTGATTCCAATTGAGATATAAATTTTCAAAAATTTTCACCAGAAACCAATTGATTGCTTTGTTTTATTCTTCTTAAAGTGGTGCCAACTGCAAAAAAAAAAAAAAAAGATTTTCCTTATTTCTCCATTTTAAGAAAATGTAATGTATATAAGGAAGAAAATCAATTATATTTCAAATATCATAAGGCATATCATTGAATTCAAATATTCATATTCATCTCATAAGGCCAAAAGATTCAATGTGTCATCACATTATCCACAATATGCAATTCATCAATCAAACAATTTGAATCATTTGAAAACTTCATTTTAACAGTCCAAATACATAATCAATCATAAAAACCAAATCATGGATTGAAATCAATTTTTGACAATATAAGATCTAAAGGCATTCTAATCAATGAATCACTCAATATATCTTTCAATCACCATACAATTAATCTCAAAATCATTTATACAATTTAAAAATCAAAAAATGAGATTGAACATATATATGACAATTTGTGCTCATAATTCTAATATAAAACATTTAAACACCACAAATTGTATATTTCAAACTTTATCCAAAAGTATCACTAATAATTCACATAATTCATTTATACATGTTTATCATGCCAAGTGATTGCAATAGTTTGCATACCTCTACTCACTTGGGGAGTGTGCAAGATTCATCACTTTAGTCGTTTTGAGGTTGCATTATGTATTCTCCTTAGTGAGCTTTTTCTTTATTTTGTATTAAGTATTTGGGATCATTTACATTTCTCATTAATTGTTTTTTCCAAAACTTCACCTACAAAATCATTCAAATAAATTTTGGTACCCAAACTTTCTTGGGTCCATAGGGGTTAATCTTGGTTCATTTAGGAACCCAAATAATATTCATATATTTATTTGGTCCAACAATTATAAATTTTATAACCTTCCATATTACATGCATAACATACAATATTTGATGCATGTGCATATGATGAATGTGTATATGAATTGGATGCTTCACAAAATATTTTTCAAATATTTTTGTTTCATGTGAGGCTTGTATCATAATAAATATTTTCTAAAAATACATATTTGTGAACCAAGTAGTATTTTAAAATTCTTTTCACTTTCAGTGAACTTGTTCACAATGTCTTGCAAATCATCTGTCTTTTTTATTTAAATCATCATTTTCAATTTTCAAAGTTTCACAAGCACATGATGATTTAGGAGTAAATACTTCATTTTGCATGTGTTAGTGTTCCTAGAACATGCCAAGGATCTCTAAGAGTGATTCGTGTGTGAATATTCAAAGAAGTTACGGAAATACTTACAATGATTGGATGAGATTTCAAAATATTTCATGGATGTGTAGAAGCTCCAAGCTTTAAATCGTGTTCCAAACTCTCGGGTGAGTTCCCTATCACCTTATTTACTCCTTGTAAGTGCTAGCTAAATGAAATTTTACAACAAAACTTCAATGGAGGAGGAGAAGCTCACGGCAAGAGCAAAGGAAGAAGAAAAAGTTTGATGTGAATAGTAACTCTACAATACTTCCAAAGTTGACTTAGTTTAAATACAAAGTTTGTGTGTTGAAATGGGTTTGAGTGTGTTTAGAAGTTAAACAAGCCTTACATTCAACAAATTAAATCCATAATTAAGCTTAACCACTTCCATTAAATGTCCAACAAGTTGATGTAAGTGAAGTGGGTCCACCACTTTTAAATTCTAAATTTAAGTTGGCTAATTCAACACGCAACTTCGCTCGGGCCCGGGTTTGTTTAATTCCGAATTAAACAAATTTTTCGTTGCGACATAATTAAATCTAATTTAATTAAATAATTATGCCTCGAAAAATTATTACGAAAGTCGCTTACGATTAATTCTAAATTAATTCGTTCACCCGAATTAAAATCCAATTTTAATTCTGCTTTGAAATCTTTTTAATTAATATATCCAAATATTATTTAATTGATTAATTACAAATTAATCGTTCTCTCTCTCTATTTTAAATTTATCCCAGATAAATTCTTGCCGTAATTAATCCTAGATTAATTATCTCTCTCTCACAATTAATCCCAGATTAATTCTGTTCGAGTTAAATATCATTGGTGAATCTTTGGGAAGCGACCCAAGAGATCTCTGGATATGTTGGCAGTAAATACGGTCATCGGACTATCCGAACATGTGCCGTACCCGGTACCATGTTCTTATTGATTTATAAGACATGGTTGGCTTCTAGAAAAGCACCGTGCCTTCCCAATTCTCCAGAAAATATCTTTTAAGGAATATATAATCTTTTCAGGCATAGTATACTAAGTATTGCGCATTACGATCCAGTATCATATGTCAATGCTAGGCTAGGGCTGGAATTGTGTCTGCCCCGTACGAAACATATATTGGATCATTGGCAACTAGTCTCTATAATCGGATAATCATGACCTGGTTATATTATCCCGATGACTGCAGTACTTAAGAGTACTAGTTTTGTATTCTACGTGATCAACATCTCCATATGACTGAAGTGATACTTCCATATTGACATCACACCCAATACACTACGATTCTCAATATACCCAGAAGAGGCGTACACAGAACCTGTTAAAGCTCCAGACGACCAAAACCAAAGCGTACTGATTGTCGCAAGTATTAGCGATGCAAGTCTCAAGTTAAGACCAAATACACCTACCCTGATTTGGATTCCCATAGACACATAGTCATACTACCAATGTGATTCCGAGGGGTCTATCCAGAGCGAAGCTGTTTCCGTTCCAACGGATAATAAAACCTCCTATCACACTTGCATAAGTATCCAATACTTAAATATATGAGAACTATGCCGTTAAGCTTCCATAACGCGCACAAGTGTAATACTAGTCTATTCCGCATTATCGATGTCCAGTCTCGATAATACTACGACTAGGGATATTTAATGATTAAACCGTTCGTGGATTAATACTGTCTCATATCTTATTAATCCGGAACTAATCATAAGGACTTTTATCATTTATATATCCGAGTAATCCAATTACAAATGATAAAAGAGTAATTTCCTTTGTCACATAGTTAATTTTGTACAAGAACACCATGTCATTTACAAAATAGTGATGCTATGGGTCATAATTGTCCAACAATCTCCCACTTGGCCTATAGCCAATCACTCAAGTGTCCAACACCTGAACTATGTATGGGTCGCTCATGCTTATGCTGAGATATCGCTTTCATCAGCGGATTTATAAGGTTATTATCTGATGCGATTTATTCGATAATCACATCGCCATGATGTGTGATCTTACGAATAAGATGAAACCATCGAAGTACATACTTGGATCATTGATGAGACTGTAATTCCTTAGTCTGTGCTGTAGCCCAACTCAGTTGCTAACAGAACTACTCCTAATCTAATTAGGAATTTTGTAGATCCAAAATACTTCTTTTGCTACCTCAGCTGCAGTAATATGTTCCGCTTTTGTTGTTGAATCAGCAACAGTATCTTGCTAGGAATATTTCCAGCTCACTGTTCCGTTCTTTAAAAAATATTTCGTACCCTGATTGCGACTCAAAGTCATCTTTATCGATTTGGAAACTTATATCGGTGATCCCAGTCACCTCAAGTTCTCAATCTCCATAAATTAAGAAAGCATCCTTAGTTCCTCTAAGATACTCAAGGATGTTCTTAACATCAATCCAGTGACCATCACCTGGATCGGCCTGATTGTGACTCCAAATGCTCAAAGCATATGAGACACCAGGTCGCGTACATGTCTTTCAATGTACGAGTTCTCGGAGAGTGCCAAAAACCTTTAGATCTATCCCAGTAGATCTTTATTCCTAGAATAAAGGTTGCCTCTCCCAAGTATTTCATGGAGAATTTTAATGAAAACCAAACTTTCATCGATTGTAATATGGGAATGTTATTACTAAGAAGCAATACATCATCAATGAATAGGACAATCATTGTCAGTGCAATCCCACTAACCTTCTTATATACACAGGAATCATCTTCGTTTTGAATGAAATCATACATTAATATGATCTCATCAAAACGTTGGTTCCAAGAACGCAATGCTTGCTTCAATCCATAAATGGATCGATTTAACTTGCAAACCTTGTTTGCATATTTTGGCACGACAAAAACCGCAGGGTGTTGTAAACATCCTCCAAAAGTTTCCATTAAGGAAAACAGTTTTGACGTCCATCTGTCATATTTCATAATTGAAATATACAGCAATAGCAAGCATTATCCGAATGGATTTAATCATGGCAACATGGAAAATATTTCGTCGTAATCGACACCATGTTGATGACGATACCCTTTTACTACAAGCCTAGCTTTTACGTTTGTATGTTGCCATCCATGTTTGTCTTCACCATGAAGACTCATTTGCTACCAATATGCACAATGCCTTCTGGTATATCAACCAGTGTCCAAACTTGGTTGGTGTACATGGAATCCATTTCGGACTTCATGGCACTTTGCCATAAACCGGAGTCGATACCTTGTATCGTTTCCTCATACGTAGTCAGTTCATCTTCCTCAATAAGATTGACATCTATATGAGGTGAGATCAGAAACCCATACCTCTTAGGTTATTTCCTGACTCTCTCCGACCTACGCGGGTCTTTTGTATTAGAAGATTATGGTACAGATTCATCCGCGATGAATTGTTCGTGTCTTGTTAAGGGATTGGTGTCGGGAACAATATTACTCTGATTTTCATCGAGTTCTACTTTCCTCCCACTTACCACTATATTTAGGTATTCCTCTTAGGAAAATCGCAAGGAGAACAACAAATATATTTGTTCTCTTGTGAGTTTTGGAATTAGTTTCCTTAGGATAACCAATTACAAATGGGCACTTGTCCGATTTGGGTTCTAGTTTGGTACCATCCAAACATATGCCTAGCATTCCCAAATCTTTAGGAATGAGAAACCTGGTTTCTTTCCTGTCCATATTTAATATGGAGTCTGTCCAACAGACTTTGACGAAACCTTATTCAAAATAAGTATTACACTGTTCAATGCGTATCCCGTGAAGGAAATTATTGCTCAGTGCGACTCATTATTAACCTTACCATGTCCAACAAAGTTCGGTTTCTCCGTTCGGAAACACCACTCAATTAAGGTGTTCCGGGAGGAGTACACTGTGAAAGAATATCATACTCTTTCAAGTAATCGAGAAACTTATTGCTTAAGTATTTTCCACCACGGTCTAACCGTGATGTTTTAATACTTTTGGTGGTCTGTTTTTCTACTTCGTGTCGAAACTCTTTGAATTTATCAAAAGTTTCTGATTTGTGTTTCATAAGATACACATAACCATAACGTGATGTAACATCCGTAAAGGTTACGAAGTATTCATATCCATTTCTATCCTAGCTAGACATGGGCCCACATACGTCAATATGAACGAGGGGTAAACAGCTCGGTGGCACGTACACCATTTACCTCTAAAAGGCGTTTTATGCACTTTGCCTAATAAACAAGATTCGTAGATGTCATATGATTTAAGATCAAATTTTTCCATGTATCCATTCTTCAAAAGAGTGGATATACGAGTCTTGTTAATGCGTCCCAGACGACAATGCCACAAATAAGTCTCATCTGATTTACTCAGTTTGAGCTTTTGTTTGTCATGTTATATGTTTGAGATTCATTTATATTCCAAATATAAATATTGTTATTCACATCTAATGTGTATTTCTCAATATCATCTTTATAAACAAAACACCCGGTGTTCTGGAACATAAAGGTATGCCCGTAACAGGTTAAACTAGATATAGAGATAATGTTTCTAGTCAAACTAGGTACATTATAACAGTTTCCTAATTTAAGTACAGGCCCAAAGGACAGTTCCAAAACTTAGGTTCCCACAGCCAAAACAGCGACTCTCGTTCCGTTTCTGACTCGCAAGTCAATCTCATCTGAAGCCAGTCTCCTGCTAATCAGCAGATCCCGCACATCAGTACATATGTATGTACCACATCCAGTATCAATAATCCAATTTTTTTAAAACTACTAGTGGACATGTTTATAACAAACATACATGAATTCGGAGCCTTGCCCGTCTTCACATCCTTCATGTCTGCCTTGTCCATACGACAGTCACGCTTCCAGTGACCCCGTTTGCCATATTTTAGGTAGACGTGTTGGGATATGTCATTTGTCTTCCCAGAAGACTATGACGATTTTGCCTTTGTCCTTTTCTTCACACCCTTAGAAGCCTTCGGCCAAGCCTTGGCCTTCTGAGATGTCGAAGTAAGATGCACCTTGTGCTTCTTGCCCTTTTGGAAGCTCTGGCTCTGCCTCCTTGAGCATAGCCATTAACTCTCCTAGAGTTTTCTCTTGGTTCATGATGAACCCACCCCAGCATTCGGGCAGAGACTTTAAGATCAAATCTATGGAAGTCTTGGCCTCGTAGGTAATGCCCAGCTAACTTAACTGTTCGATGTCAGTAATCATCTGCGACACCTAGTGCTCGATAGATGTACCCTCTGACATACGCGAGCGAAAGAGTTTATTTTGCAATTCATACTTCTGAGATCTAAGTTTAGATCTGTGAAGATCCTTCAATTTCAACATCATACTGTTGGATAATTATGACCCATAGCATCACTATTTGTACAGAACATGGTGTTGTTGTACAAATTAACTATGTGACAAAGGAAATTGCTTTTTTATCATTTGTAATTAGATTACCGGGATATATAAATGATAAAAGTCCATATGATTAGTTCCAGATTGATAATAAATGAGACAATATCAATCCATGAAGGTTTAATCATTAAAACATCCATAGTCGTAGTATTATCGAGATTGTACATCGATAATGTGGAATAGACTAGTATTGCACTTGTGCGCGTTGTGGGAGCATAACGGCATAGTTCTCATATATTTAAGTATTGGATACTTATTCAAGTGTAATAGGAGGTTGTGTTTACCGATGGTACGGAAACAGCTTCGCTCTGGATAGACACTCGGAATTTTATTAGTAGTATGACTATGTGTATATGGAAGTCCAAATCAGGGTAGGTGTATTTGGTCTTAACCTGATACTTGCATCGCTAATACTTGCGATAATCAATATACTTTGGTTTTGGTCGTCCAGGGCTTTAACAGGTTCTGTGTACGCCTCTTCTGGGTATATTGAGAATCGTAGTGTATTGGGTGTGATGTCAAGATGGAAGTATCACTCCAGTCATATGGAGATGATGGTCACGAAGGAAACAGAACTAGTACTCTTATATGCTGCAGCTATCGGGATAATATTACTAGGTCATGATTATCCGATTATAGAGACTAGTTAACAGAGATCTGACATATGCTTCTTATGGGGCAGACACAATTCCAGCCCCAGGCCTTACATGTCACATCCGATACTGGATCGCAATACGCAATACTATGTATACTACGCCTGATATAGATTACACATTCCTTTAAGAATATTTCTGGAGAATTGGGTAGGCACGATGATTTGCTAGAAGCCAACCATGTCTTGTAAATCGGTAAAAACGTAGTACTAGGTACATACGTGTTCGGATAGTCCGACGACCGGATTTACTGCCAACATATCCGGGGATCTCATGGGTCGCTTCCCGAAGATTCACCGATGACGTATGACTCGGACATAATTAATCTGGGATTAATTATAAGAGAGAGAAAATTAATCTAGGATTAATTAAGAAGATATTTTATCTGGGATAAAATATTTTTTAAGAGAGAGAACGATTAATTTGGAATTAATCGATAAAATAATATATTCGATATATTATACATAATTAGATTTCGACGCGGAATTAAAATTAGATTTTAATTCGGGCGAACGAGTTAATTTAGAATTAATTCGCTAGCGACGTGAATAATAATTTTGCTATGCATAATTATTTAATTAAATTTGATTTAATTACGTCGCAACGGAAAATTCGTTAATTCAGAATTAGCGAACCCGAGTCCGGGAGTGTGTTTGCGGGCCCACTCGCATTTTGAATCAAGTGGGGCCCACAAGTCACATCACGCGTCACATCATTAGTCATTCTTGTGATGGAAGTCACATCAACTTTGAGTGATGTGATGCTTGTCACTTTTTGTGATTGATGGGGGTGGTTGAAGACTTTAAAGTCTTGTACAATTCTAGGAAAGTGAATTATGTATTTGATTTTTGAAATCAAACACAACACACACAAATCATCTCTCTCTCTCCCCCTCATTCGGCCAAGGAGCCATTTTTCTCTCTATTGCTTCTCTTTGCCGAGAACAACAATGATGAACAAGGAAAGATTTGTGGCAAATTTTTCCATGATGCTAGCACATCCAATGGGTCTTACAAAGGTGATAGGGAAACCCATTTATGATCATGGAATCACACACAAAGCGTGGAGCTTGGAGAGCACAAAGAAGGAGCTTGGTCGAGAGTCATCCATGGAGGAAAAGCTTGATTAAATTTTTGTGTTTCATCGCATCGTAAATCCGATCAAAGTGAGTATTTTTCGCAACTTTACTTTGATGTATTCACATGTTTCATTGCTTAATTTGATCTTGGTTTGACCTGGAAAACCCAACAATTGTATCAGAGACTTGATTAAACATGAAATTGAATTAGGGTAAAATTTGGGTAAAATTGATTTGAGCATGATTTGATGAAATTGTTTGTTTGAATATGCTTGAATGATGATAACTTAGAGTTATGCATGATCAATTTGATGAAAATTGAATTGGATTATTTTTTCCCCAAATATTTGGCTTGGCCGAAAGTTTTGATGCCCTAAAGTCATGGTGATTTTTGTTTTTTGATCATTGGATGAGTTGAAAGACTTGGGATAAATTGATTTATGATTTAATTGGATTGAAATCGAAATCGGATTTAAAAATCCCTATATTACCGTGAGCTAAATTGCATGGAAATGAATTGATTTTAATTCAATAATGTTGGACATGTGTTGATGATGATAAGCATGATTAATTATGTAAATTGGTATTTTGGAAATGTTAATTTGATAATTTATTATGGCTAATACACTTGAATTAATTTAATTGTGATATTTGGAATATTGTAATTAAATTGGTTGGGCAAAATTTGGAATTGGGCTAATAAAGTTGTATTTGGGCTTAATGGGCTTGGTTGGGCCAAGTTTGGTTTAGGTTAATTGGTTGGATCCAATTGGGCCCAAAACCATATCCATAAAGTCCAAATATGATTAAATGGGCCTTTAATATTTTAATTGGGCCTAATGGGCCTAAATTGATTTTTGGCAAAAGGGTGATTCCTTATTGGGCTTTGGTTGCCAAAGTCCATGCCTTATAAATTAATTGAAAGCCCATTGGACTTTAATTAAATTGACATTGGATGTTAATTGGGCTTTGAGACCTGTAAATATTAGATTTAGAATCAAAGTCGCAAAGGCTCATTAATAAAGTGTAATTATTTAATTTAGAATTAAATAAAGAATTAGTATTGAATAAAAATTAAATTGGATTTAATGTTGTAGTTTGATATAATTCTAGAATTCTTACTTTGAGTACTTATTCTTAAAACGAGTTGGACTCGCGCAAATCAAATCGTTGTTTGAACATTGGATGGTCATTAATTTCATATTAATTAATTGCATTAGATCGATTGATAACATGCTTTGTGTGAATACATGGATGTGATGTATGAATAATGTATATCGGATGGATATTAGATGGGTGAGGGCAATTTTGGAAATTATTGTAATAAATTTAGAATTTATTAAATTGGACCTGCGTGTCCAGCCTATTACCTCTTGATTCTTTGTATTTCTCTTCTCACATATTCCCCTCAATGTAAATGAGGTTTCTTTAGAAGTGTTATGTAATTGGGTAGAAGTAAGATTTGTGCTAGCGGGAGAGAGGAAATGGAGAGATTTGTTCTAGGAACAAGTTGTTTTAAATATCCATCCGCATATCATTATTAATTTATTTATCGCGCCTTACTATGCTTTTAGAATGCATGCTTAAGGGTGTATGATGAGACCTAATCAAAGATAATTAATTGGTTGCCAATTACGTGAAAAACCCTAAACATATATTAAGCATTTTTCCTTCCATTGAATGATTCATTCTCAAGATCCAAGATTGGCATTGGTTTGTTGGCCAAAGTCAAGGCCTTTTCCATCGCGGATGTGTTTGAATCATGAAAGCTTTGTTCCATATCGCATGTCTTGTCCAAGTTGTGATTTGTTGGCCAAAGTCAAGATCACTTATTGTCCATCGACATCGATTACGAAGCTTTCCAAGGTCAATGGGTCCCGCTTAACTGGAATCATTAAGTTTGTTGTGCCAAAGCCAAGGCTTAGTTGATTCAGAGGAAAAAGGTTAGACAATATATTGGATATATTGGCATATATTAGACATATGTTTCGGACTTGGATGTCCACCTACTGGATCTAAGAATTGGATGAGATCCAATTGATCTTAGAGATCTACCTAGTTAAATATCATATAATTTGTTGGCCAAAGTCAAGGTTATATGTTATTTAACGAGATCCTAGCCCACTAGGAAATAAGGTTTCCCGCACCGAAAAATAGTGGACTAATACTTGCCAATACGCGCTCATTTCAATTTTTCGTCAAAGACATAAATATATATTAGTTGGACTAATATTTAATCGTTGTTTTAATTAAACAGTTGGACTGTATTCAAACTATTTCAATTTATAGTTGATTATATAATTGGATTATAGTAATTAATATATTTAATTTAACCAATCAAATTATAGTTGATTATATAGTTAGACTATAGTAATCATTATATTTAATAGTACCCGAAATCGTTGATTGGATAGTTGGACTATAGTAATCAAGATAACTGAAAGATTAGCGTTTAAAATATAATCCTGGGAGAAAAATGTCTTTAAGCGGCTTTAATTTTCAAATTGAGAATAAAACCTCAGGATAGTCCTGGGAACTAAGAAATTATTCTATTTGATAGAACAACCTCTTGGGCCTAAGCTCAGAGTTGAGTAAATAGTGGAACATGATCTTTGGAAGATTCATGTGATAATAACTTTAGTGCTCAATCCTTTATGCTTACCGCAATGACACTTTAATTCCATCGTCAAAATTAAGGATTAGATCCTTGTACCATGATGATGAAATTAAAGATCTTCATAGATCTTAGAAGTACAAATTGCAAAAGAAGCTCTTTCACTCACGTATGTCAGAGGGTACATCTATCGAGCACTAGGTGTCGTAGATGATTGCTGACATCGATCAGCTAGGTTAGCTCGGCAATACCTTTATATTCTAGAACACTAAAGTGTTTTATTTTATAAAGATGATATTGAGATAAACACATTAGATGTGAGTAACAATATTTATATTTAGAATATAAATGAATCTCAAACGTATGACATGACAAACAAATAGCTCAAACTGAATAAATTAGTTGAGACTTAAAAGTGGCATTGTTGTCTGGGACACATTAAACAAGTTTATTAGGCAAAATGCCTAAAACAACTTTTACTTGGTAAAAGTGCAAGAGCCACCGATCTGTTATCCTTCTTTCATAGTGACGTAAGTGGGCCCATGTCTAGCTAGGCTAGAGGTGGATATGAATACTTCGTAACCTTTACGGATGTGGCATCGCATTATGGTTATGTGTTTCTTTTGAAACACGAATCGGAAACTTTTGATAAATTCAAAGAGTTTCGACACGAAGTAGACAGACAGTTCGACAAGTGTATTAATACATCATGATTGGAATGTGATGGAAAATACTTAAGTAATAAGTTTCTCGAATACCTGAAAGAGTAGAGTATTTTTTCACAGTGGACTCCTCCCGGAACACCTCAATTGAGCGGTGTGTCCGAATAGAGAAACCGAACTTTGTTGGACATAGTAAGGTTAATTATGAGTCCCTCTGAGCTACCATTTTCCTTCTAGGGATACGCATTAATCAATGCAAAACTTATTTTGAATAAGGTTCCATGAAAATCTGTTTGACAGACTTCATATTAGATATGAACAGGAAAGAAACAGGGTTTTCGCATTCCTGAAGATTTGGGAATGCTAGGCATATGTTTGGATGATACCAAACAAAACCCCAAATCGGATAAATGCCTAAATTTTAGGTTATCCTAGGGTAACCAAAGTATAGTACTTATACAACTCAGAAGAGAACACTTTAATTGTTGCTCTCCATGCGGTTTTCCTAAGAGGAATACCTATATGCAGTGGTAAGTGGGAGGAAAGTAAAACTCGATGAAAATCAGAGTAATACTGTTCCAGGCACCAATTCCTTAATGGAACACAAATAGTTCATCAGGGATGAAACTATACCAATAATCTTCAAATACACAAGAACCGCATAAGTCGGAGAGAGTCAGAAAACAACCTGGGAGGTATGAGTTTATGATCTCACCTCATAAAGATGTCAATCTTATTGAGGAACACGAACTGACTACGTATGAGGAAGTGATACAAGGTATCGACTCCCTATCATGGCAAAGTGCCATGAAGTCCGAAATGGATTCCATGTATGCTAACCAGGTTTGGACACTGATCATTGTACCAAAAGGCATTGTGCCTATAGGAACTATATAAGTCTTCAAGGAAGACATACATGGATGATAACATACCTACGTACAAAGCTAGGCTTTTAGCGAAAATATGTCGTTATCAACATTGTGTCGATTACGATGAAACCTTTTACTCGTTGCCATGGTTGAATCCATTTGGATAATGCTTGCTAATGCTGCATGTTTCATTTATGAAATATGGCAACTGAATGTCAAAATCGCTTTCCTTAACGGAAATCTTTTGGAGGATGTTTACAACATCCTGACGGTTTTTTCGTACCAAAACAAGCAAACAAGGTTTGCAAGTTAAATCGATCCATGTATGGATTGAAGCAAGCATTGCGTTCTTGGAACTATAGTTTTGATGTAATCATAATGGTATATGATTTAATTCAAAACGAATATGATTCTTGTGTATATAAGGAGGTTAGTGGGAGCGCACTGACAGTGATTGTCCTACATAATGATGATATATCATTTCTTGGAAATGACATTCCCATAATACAATCGGTGAAAGCTTGGCTTTCATGAAAAATTCTCCGTAGAATTCTTAGGAGAGACAACCTTTATTCTAGGAATAAAGATCTACTGGGATAGATCTAAAAGTTGTTGGCACTCTCTGAGAACTCATACATTGAAATATATGTACGCGACCTGGTGTCTCAAATACTTTGAGCATATGGAGTCACAATCAGTGCAATCCAAATGATAGTCACTGGATTGATGTTAAGAACATCCTTAAGTATCTTAGATGAACTAAGGATGCTTTCTTAAGCTATGGAGGAGGAGAACTTGATGTGACTAGGATCACCGCTGTAAGTTTCCAAACCGAAAATAATAACTATTAGTCATAATAAAGGTACTACATAGTTTGAATAACGGAACAGTGAGCTGGAAATCTTCCAAGCAAGATAATGTTGCCGAATAAACAACAAAAGCGGAATATTGCTACAGCTGAGGCATCAATAGAAGCCATTTGGATCTTAATAATCCTAATTAGATTAAGAATAGTTCTGTTAGCAGCTGAACTAGGCTACAGCACAGGCTAAAGAATTAATGGTCTCATCAACGATCCAAGTATATACTTCAACTATTCATATGATTCGTTCGGATCATACATCGTGGCGATGTGATGATCAAATAAATCGCATCAGATGATAACATTGTAAATCCGCTGACGAAAGCAGTTTCTCAGCAGAAGTTTGAGCGACCCGTACATAGTTCAAGTGTAAGACACTTGAGTGATTGGCTATAGGCCAAGTGGGAGATTGTTGGACAATTATGACCCATAGCATCACTATTTGTACAGAACATGGTGTTGTTGTACAAATTAATTATGTGACAAAAGAAATTGCTCTTTTATCATTTGTAATTAGATTACGGGATATATAAATGATAAAAGTCCATATGATTAGTTCTGGATTGATAAGATATGAGACAGTTTCAATCCATGAAGGTTTAATCATTAAACATCTCTAGTCGTAGTATTATCGAGATTGGACATCGATAATGCGGAATAGACTAGTATTACACTTGTGCGCATTGTGGGAGCATAACAACATAGTTCTCATATATTTAAGTATTGGATACTTATGAAAGTGTAATAGGAGGTTGTGTTTACCGATGGTACGGAAACAGCTTCGCTCTGGATAGACCCCTCAAAATTCCATTGGTAGTATGACTATGTGTCTATGGAAGTTCGAATCAGGGTAGATGTATTTGGTCTTAACCTGAGACTTGCATCGCTAATACTTGCGACAATCAATATACTTTGGTTTTGGTCGTCTAGGGCTTTAACAGGTTCTGTGTACGCCTCTTCTGGGTATATTGAGAATCGTAGTGTATTGGGTATGATGTCAAGATGAAAGTATCACTCCAGTCATATGGAGATGATGGTCACGTAGGATACAGAACTGGTACTCTTATATGCTGCAGCTATCGGGATAATATGACTAGGTCATGATTATCCGATTATAGAGACTAGTTACCAGAGATCCGATTTATGCTTCTTATGGGGCAGACACAATTCAGCCCCAGGCCTTGTAGGGTTTTTTTTAGGGGCTGAATCCGGTAACGCAGCAGAAGCGGTGGAAAATCGTATTTTCCGATTTCAAAACTTTTTCTCGGATTAATTAAATAAACATATTTATTTCGGATTAATTAAATAAACATATTTATTTAACATTCCAATAATCAAATTATGAAATAAAATTCAATAAATCATATTTAAGTGAATTTACCAAATTACCCTTACTTGGTATTTTTGTCCATTTTAGTCCGAAATTGATCAAATCAATTTTGAATGATTCTAAATCATTTCCAAGATGAACTTAACATGTTCAAAACATCAAAACACCAAAAGCAACAAAATCCCCAATTTTCCTCTCCTTGGCCGAGAGCCTCCCTAAGGTGCCAATTGTGCACTTTGTCATTTCATGCTTCAAAACACATCAAGATGTAATCTAATCAACATGAAACTTTATATGCATCATATACACATCCAAATACACAACATAAATGAAAAGCCCTAAATTTGGAATTGGTCATGAACCCTAAATTTTCAAATTCTTCAAAATGAACAAATTAGACCAAATTGGTTAAATCAATTACTTTAATCATCATTCTTCCATCCAATCAAAGTCTCAACACAATGAAACAACTCAAGATCAAATATAGGTCATCTTAGAGTGGATCAAAAACTCTAGATTAGCAACAAGGTTTCCAAAACCATAAAAGAATGCTTATAACTACAATAGTCACAAGCTTCATTCATCACACATGCTCAACACTTCCAACAAAATTTCCATCATCAAAAACACAAAGAATAAAGAAAAGAATAACTTAAGAACATCACAAGATGTAGCCTAGATCCTAAGGAACATTTTCCTTTCTAATAGTAAGTTGAAGAAACTTACTAAAAATCCAAGCTTTCTTTGTTTTCTCCTTTTCTTCCTCACTTGTTTTCTTTGTTTCTTTCAATGGAGTTTTGTGAAAATTGTATTAGGTTAAAAAATGAAGATGAAATAAAAACAATATATACTTGTAATAATTTTCCCTTGGCCGAAAATCACAAGCATTTATTTGGCAATTTTTCATTTCAATTTCATTTATCAATAATTTGATCAACTTGACTAAATATCCAAAAAAAACACTTTATTAGATATTTATCAATTGGTCAACAAAGGCAACTAAGCCTTAAAACAAATATCTAAATCTTAAAATATTTATATTTTAATTAATTTAATCATTTAATAATTAAATAATTAATTAATGAATTAAATACAAATATATTAAATATATGTATTATATTTACATTAAATATTAAATACATATATACATTAATGATATTAGTCAAATATCTCAATTTGACTATTAATTAATATGTATTTAAATTAATCAAGTATTAAATGTAAATACACAATAATTAAGGAAATGACTATCGGGTCCCTAAGCATGTAATTTTGCGTTTAACCTTTAAACGAATTTATAAATAATCAACATTATTTATATGTGTTGCTCTAGTGCTTTACGAGTATGTTTCATTATTGAGACTCTCTAGATTCAGGTATATCCGTCACGAAATCCAATTTCGTGTCCATAATTTATCCACCCGTAAATTATGACGATCACGGATAATCTCGCTGAATCATACAAGTCGAGGTCATGGCAAATGTATAATTCCTCAGTCACAGGTATCCGGATAAATCTCAGAGATATAGATGTAAACGTCAAATCTCTATGGGGATTATCCAGTCGACTATTCTATTAGCAATCTCTAAAAGAATGTTTAGAAATAGCTTCTAAACTTTACCACGGGCCCATGGTTTTATCTGATTGCTAATCATATGGACTACCTATGCTCTGGTACACAGAACTGACGGATCCTATCTTGATACACATAAGACACCCTGAGGATCTATCTACACCCAACGAACAGACGGAGGTCTGATCTAAATAGATCGGTGACGTGACTGGCATCTAAGTGTAGAAGATGTCTCATGTGCCCACAATGGCATCTCAAGTCTAAGAATCACAAGTGCTACTCAACCCGAGAAGATTCTTATTGTCGTTGGTGTACCATCCATTAAGAATCTTCGGTGAGTCGTTCAGTGTTTATCCGCTATAAACACCTACACGTCTATACTAGTCTCCAAGACTAATGGTTCATTGAGAAACCATTGGAATCATATATTCCAGTATACGACATGTACCAGTCTCAATGGGTTTACTTTACTGACCAAGTAGTGTAAACCTTGACCAGGAACAGTATGAGAATGACAACGTCATGATACTACTCAATATCAGTTACGACGCTTTTGCAACAGTACCATGACTAATCATTCTAAGGTCATTACGTCTTTACCATATAAAAAGATAGATTATATTATAGAAACTGCATATATTATTCATAATAATAATTTTTACAGAAGTATTCAAAAGAAATACAACCGGGAATTGGCGCTCTGAGCACCAACCCCAACAAAATCTCCCACTTGCTCTAGTGCCAATAACGATTGTATCTAATACCCATCGACTCCACGTGTTTATCAAACAGCTTCGAAGGTATGGCCTTCGTCAGCGGGTCTGCTACATTATCTTCACTCGGTACCTTGCACATGACAATATCCCCTCGCGACATAATCTCTCGAATGATGTGGTACTTGCGTTCCACATGCTTCGAATTCTGATGCGTCCTCGGTTCCTTTGCTTGCGCAATGGCTCCAGTATTCTCACAGTATAACGGAATCGCATTCTCGATACTTGGGACAACTCCTAATTCTGTGATAAAGTTCTTTATCCACACAGCCTCTTTTGCAGCTTCAGAAGCTGCAATATATTCCGCCTCAGTGGTGGAATCTGCTGTCGATCCCTGTTTGGAACTCTTCCAACAAACTGCACCTCCGTTAAGGGTAAAGACAAATCCAGATGTAGACTTTCTATCATCGGGATCCGATTGAAAATCGGAGTCTGTATACCCATTAACCTACAGTTCGTTTCCTTTATAAATTATTAACTTATCCTTGGTACCTTTAAGATACTTTAGGATATGTTTAATGGCCATCCAATGGTCATTACCTGGATTGGACCGATATCGACTAGTTACGCTAACAGCGAAACTGATATCAGGCCTCGTACATAACATGTCATACATTATACTACCCAAACACGAAACATAAGGTTGGTTAGACATTCTAACCTTCTCATATTCTGTTTGTGGACACATATTCTTAGAAAGATGAATCCCATGTCTGAACGGTATGTTTGCTGTCTTACAGTTACCAAAACTATACCGTTCCAAGATCTTATCTATGTACGTTGATTGGGATAACCCAATCAGCCTCATTTGTCTATCTCTATAAAGTTTTATCCCTAAAACATAGGAAGCTTCTCCCAGGTTCTTCATGGAGAAATTCTTACAGAGGTATGCTTTGACGCTTTGTAACATACCTAAATCATTCCCAATGATTAGGATGTCATCAACATATAGGACTAAAAATACGACCATGCTCCCACTGGCCTTCTGATACACACAGGATTCTTCCGAATTCTTGAGAAAACCAGACGATCTAATAATCTCGTCGAATCGAAGATTCCAACTTCGTGAAGCTTGTTTAAGTCCATAAATGGACTTCTTAAGCTTACATACCATGCCCGAGTTTTCGCTGGACGCAAAACCTTCCGGCTGTTCCATATAGATTTCTTCATCAAGAAATCCATTTAGAAAAGCCGTTTTGACATCCATTTGCCAAATCTCGTAGTCATGATACGCAGCTATAGAAAGCAAAATCCGAATAGACTTAAGCATTGCTACTGGTGAAAAAGTTTCATCGTAGTCGACGCCAGGTCGCTGCGTGTAACCTTTTGCTACCAGTCGGGCCTTGTAAGTTTCAACCTTACCGTCAGGCCCGTGCTTCCTCTTGTAAACCCATTTACAACCGATAGGAACAATTCATTCGGGAAGCGGAACCAAGTCCCAAACTTGATTCTCATGCATTGAGTCTATCTCGGATTTCATGGCACTTTGCCATTTCACGGAGTCGATTTCCAACATCGATTCTCTATAAGTGAAAGGATCTGTCTCTTCAACTAAGAGAACATCCAGACTCTTTTCTTGTATCAAATACAAGCATTCAGGAGGTCTAGATACCATTTCCGACCTACCGAGTATGTGTGTTGAAGGTCCTTCATCTACTTGAACTTCAGGTTCCTCCGTTGGTTCGTTGTTTTCAAGTTGGACTTCATCAAGCTCAACCTGTCTATAATTACCACCTTCTGACAAAAATTCTACTTCTAGAAATTTTGCGAAGCGAGCTACGAACACATTTCGATGCTCGGTATCATAGAACAGATATCCACTCGTATTCGAAGGATATCCAACAAACCTAAACTTTTGCCTTCGAGGCGAAAGCTTATCTTGCTGAGTCACCCTGACATAGGCAGGAAAACCCAAACCTTAATATAATTAAGATTTGGTCTCCTACCGAACCATATCTGATACGGAGTCGTAGGAACAAATTTTGAAGGAATCTTGTTTAAAAGATGTGCGGCTGTTAAGAGAGAGTGGCCCCATAAGTAATAGGGCAAATCTGCGAAACTCAACATTGATCGGACCATATCCAATAAAGTCCGATTTCTCCTCTCAGACACTCCATTGTGCTGTTAAGTACCTGGAGGAGTATATTGAGTGAGAATCCCATTCTCCTTCATATAATCCATGAACTCACCACTCATATATTCGCCGCCTCGATCTGATCGAAGGAATTTAATATATTTACCAGTTTGTTTTTCTACTTCATTTCGGAACTCTTTGAACTTTTCAAAGGTTTCCGATTTATGTCGCATCAAATAGACATAACCGTACCATGATAGATCATCGGTAAAGGTAACGAAGTATGAATAACACTGTGAGCAGTTTGACTTAGTGGACCACATACATCAGAATGTACGAGTTCCAGTAAGTTAGTGGCGCGGTGTCCAACACCAGAAAATGGGGCTTTGGTCATTTTACCCTGAATACAGGATTCACAAGTTGGATAGGATTCAATGGTAAGATTTGGTATATCAACCATTCCTAACCAATGGGTAAGGCGTTTAACGCCAATGTGACCAAGTCTCATATGCCAAAGTTCAGTATTATTAATTACAGGTAAACTACGTTTATTAACTCCAGTATTTAATATATCTTTTGAAGTTTGCAATATATAATGACCATGCTGGTTTGGACAACTAAGGATCTGAATTTTATTTTTATCATATAAATATAAAGAACTATTCTTAATATTAATACAAAAGCTTTCTGTATCCAATACAAAAAGTGATATAATATTAGCTACACATCCAGGTACAAAATGACATTCATTTAAAAAAAGTGTCCCATTCGGCAATGAGATCTCGCATACTCCCACTGCAACTGCATCCAAAGAGTCTCCACTCCCAAACCGCAACTGCATCTCCCCGGGCTTCAGCCTCCTACTTTCCTTCAGCACCTGCAAGGAATTGCAAATGTGAATGGGACAAGCATAATCTAAAATCCAGTTGGGATGTAACGGCTTTACAAGCCAAAGATAATCAATAACTGGAAAAATAAATGTACCTGATGTAGATGCTCTATCTCTCCTCAGCTGGGCGATGTATCAGGACAATTCCTTTTCCAATGCCCGACTTTTCCGCAGTGGTGGCATTTGTCTTCAGAAGCCCTATTGGGCTTAGCTATCTTCGCCTGTTGTTGAGGACCAAAAGCCTTATTCTTCTTTCCTTTCTTCTTCTTTCCCTTGGACCATCCTTGGGAAGAAGCATAAAGAGAATTAGTTCTAGGAGGGCGAGTCGGTACTCCCTTCTTAAGGTCCCCTTCTGCCGTGAGTAACATCCTATGTAGCTTCTGGTAGGTACAGACAGTCCCATTCATGTTGAAGTACATCACAAACTGGCGATATGAAGCTGGAAGCGAACCAAGAATGACACTTCTACCGAGAATGTCATTCAAGATGAGATTATGTTGCCTCAACTGATCGATCAAATCGATCATCTGAAGAACATGTGGGCTGACATCTTGCCCCTCATCCAGACGTGCATGGAACAGTTCCATTGGCGACTTTGTGAACAATCACTTGTTCTTGGTTCTCAAACGATTGTCTCAATCGCGTCATCATACTATAGGAATCTAGCATACCATAGTACTGTTGCTTGAGTTTCGGAGACAGTGAACTAAGGATGTATGATTTAACCCTTAAATCATCATCCTTCCAAGTTTCAAAAACTTGGCGTTCCTCCTCCGAAGCATCCGCACCCACAGCAAGGGGCAACAGACCCTCAAGAACATATCCCAGCTTTTCGGAATCGAGGACAATCCTCAAATCCAATTCCCAGTCAGCGAAGTTCTCAGTGCCTTTCAGTTTGTTCGCATCAAGCATACGCGCAAACTGATTTGTGGATTGTGCCGCCATCGCCAATCTATCATATAGATCACGAAAAACGGTTAGCAGAAATTAAGCAGTTTCATATAATATCAAAAGCATAAACTAGATCATGGATTTTTAATCTAAAAATGCCCCTCCCACTAAATCATGCAATACTGTAATCCCCAAACAGAATACAAAGATTTAATATTTAAATTAAATACAAATAGTGAAAGTGGATCCCGTGAATATATTTCAGCTCACAGCATAGGCACGGTCTCGCCTACGTATATTCATCAGGTAGACAACTCATTTGTCAATCACTCAATAGTGACTCCTAGGTTTCCGGTCCTGGTCGTTTCTCTCGTTGTCGCTGCGAAGGCAGGCCCACAAGGAGACGTACCAAGGTTAAACTCGTCAATGATAAACTCAAGTTACTTACGTAATCCTGACAGCTAGGGCACGTTCAGAATTCCGCTTTCGCTTGAATTTATCTAGTATCTGATATACATCCGGTATAAATAAATCTCTATCGGCTACACCCTCACAGCAGAGGCACGGTCTCGGATGTAGTCACAGAGAATTATTCATAAACCGTATTGACAAGACGGACCACATAACATGCATCAATACATAATTACATTAAAACCTTATTAATTAGGGATTTTCCTTCCGCTAAGTGTCATACACCCTAAATCTAACCAAATTAGATTATAATAGCATGTATAAAGTCAAGAAAACATGATTAAACATTGATTTAATAAAGCTAATCATTTTAGGGGGCCTAGAATCAGACTCGCTTTGATACCATTTTGTAGGGGTTTTTAGGGGCGAATCCGGTAACGCAGCGGAAGCGGTGGAAAATCGTATTTTCCGATTTCAAAATTTTTCTCTCGGATTAATTAAATAAACATATTTATTTAATATTCCAATAATCAATTATGAAATAAAATTCAATAAATCATATTTAAGTGAATTTACCAAATTACCCTTACTTGGTATTTTGTCCATTTTAGTCCGAAATTGATCAAATCAATTTTGAATGATTCTAAATCATTTTCAAGATGAACTTAGCATGTTCAAAACATCAAAACACCAAAAGCAACAAAATCCCCAATTTCCTCTCCTTGGCCGAGAGCCTCCATAAGGTGCCAATTTGTGCACTTTGTCATTTCATGCTTCAAAACACATCAAGATGTAATCCAATCACATGAAACTTTATATGCATCATATACACATCCAAATACACAACATTAATGAAATCCCCAAATTTGGAATTGGTCATGAACCCTAATTTTTCAATTCTTCAAAATGAACAAATTAGACCAAATTGGTTAAATCAATTACTTTAATCATCATTCTTCCATCCAATCAAAGTCTCAACACAATGAAACAACTCAAGATCAAATCTAGGTCATCTTAGAGTGGATCAACAACTCTAGATTAGCAACAAGATTTCCAAAACCATAAAAGAATGCTTACAACTACAATAGTCACAAGCTTCCTTCATCACACATGCTCAACACTTCCAACAATTTCCATCATCAAAAACACAAAGAATAAAGAAAAGAATAACTTAAGAACATCACAAGATGTAGCCTAGATCCTAAGGAACATTTTCCTTTCTAATAGTAAGTTGAAGAAACTTACTAAATCCAAGCTTTCTTTGTTTTCTCCTTCTTCCTCACTTGTTTTCTTTGTTTCTTTCAATGGAGTTTGTTAAAAGTGTATTAGGTAACAAATGAAATGAAATGAAAAAAATATATACTTGTAATAATTTGCCCTTGGCCGAAAATCACAAGCATTTATTTGGCAATTTTTCATTTCAATTTCATTTATCAATAATTTGATCAACTTGACTAAATATCTAAAAAAAACACTTTATTAGATATTTATAATTGTCAACAAAGGCAACTAAGCCTTAAAACAAATATCTAAATGTTAAGATATTTATATTTTAATTAATTTAATCATTTAACAATTAAATAATTAATTAATTAATTAAATACAAATATATTAAATATATGTATTATATTTACATTAAATATTAATACATATATACATTTAGGATATTAGTCAAATATATCAA
Source organism: Zanthoxylum bungeanum (assembly GCA_019454045.1). Lineage (NCBI taxonomy): Eukaryota > Viridiplantae > Streptophyta > Magnoliopsida > Sapindales > Rutaceae > Zanthoxylum > Zanthoxylum bungeanum. The sequence goes on from SKCR01017735.1 coordinate 230,984, forward strand.
TTTTGACTATTAATTAATATGTATTTAAATTAATCAAGTATTAAATGTAAATACACAATATTAGGAAATGACTATCGGGTCCCTAAGCATGTATTTTGCGTTAACCTTTAAACGATTTATAAATAATCAACATTATTTATATTGTTGCTCTAGTCTAGGCTTTACGAGTATGTTTCATTATTGAGACTCTCTAGATTCAGGTATATCCGTCACGAAATCCAATTTCGTTTCCATAATTTATCCACCCGTAAATTATGACGATCACGGATAATCTCGCTGAATCATACAGGTCGAGGTCATGGCAAATGTATAATTCCTCCGTCACAGGTATCCGGATAAATCCCAGAGATATAGATGTAAACGTCAAATCTCTATGGGGATTATCCAGTCGACTATTCTATTAGCAATCTCTAAAAGAAGTTTTAGAAATAGCTTCTAAACTTTACCACGGGCCCATGGTTTTATCTGATTGCTAATCATATGGACTACCTATGCTCTGGTACACAGAACTGACGGATCCTATCTTGATACACATAGGACACCCTGAGGATCTATCTACACCCAACGAACATGCGGAGGTCTGATCTAAATAGATCGGTGACGTGACATGCATCTAAGTGTAGAAATGTCTCATGTGCCCACAATGGCATCTCAAGTCTAAGAATCACAAGTGCTACTCAACCCGAGAAGATTCTTATTGACGTTGGTGTACCATCCATTAAGAATCTTCGGTGAGTCGTTCAGTGTTTTATCCGCTATAAACACCTACACGTCTATACTAGTCTCCAAGACTAATGGTTCATTGAGAAACTATTGGAATCATATATTCCAGTATACGATATGTACCGGTCTCAACGGGTTTACTTTACTGACCAAGTAGTGTAAACCTTGACCAGGAACAGTCTGAGAATGACAACGTCATGATACTACTCAATGTCAGTTGCGATGCTTTTGCAACAGTACCATGACTAATCATTCTAAGGTCATTACGTCTTTACCATATAAAAGATAGATTATATTATAGAAACTGCATATATTATTCATAATAATAATGTTTTATAGAAGTATTCAAAAGAAATACAACCGGGAATTGGCGCTCTGAGCACCACCCCAACAGCCTACATGTCACATCCGATACTGGATCGCAATTCGAATACTACGTTACTACGCCTGATATAAATTACATATTCCTTTAAGAATATTTCTGGAGAATTGGGTAGGCACGGCGATTTGCTAGAAGCCAACCATGTCTTGTAAATCGGTAAAAACGTAGTACTAGGTACGTACGTCTTCGGATAGTCCGACGACCGGATTTACTGCCAACATATCTGGGGATCTCATGGGTCGCTTCCCGAAGATTCACCGATGACGTATGACTCGGACATAATTAATCTGTGACTAATTATAAGCGAGAGAAAATTAATCTAGGATTAATTAAGAAGATATTTTATCTGGGATAAAATATTATTTAAGAGAGAGAATGATTAATTTGGAATTAATCGATAAAATAATATATTCGATATATTATACGTAATTAGATTTCGACGCGGAATTAAAATCAGATTTTAATTCGGTTAATTCGCTAGCGACGTGAATAGTAATTTTGCTATGCATAATTATTTAATTACGTCGCAACAGAAAATTCGTTAATTCGGAATTAGCGAACCCGAGTCCGGGAGTGTTTGCGGGCCCACTCGCATTTTGAATCAAGTGGGGCCCACAAGTCACATCACGCGTCACATCATTAGTCATTCTTGTGATGGAAGTCACATCAACTTTGAGTGATGTGATGCTTGTCACTTTTTGTGATTGATAGGGGGGTGGTTGAAGACTTTAAAGTCTTGTACAATTCTAGGAAAGTGAATTATGTATTTGATTTTTGAAATCAAACACAACACACACACAACTCATCTCTCTCTCTCTCCCTATTCGGCCAAGGAGCCATTTTTCTCTCTATTGCTTCTCTTTGCCGAGAACAATAATGATGAACAAGGAAAGATTTGTGGCAAATTTTTCCATGATGCTAGCACATCCAATGGGTCTTATAAAGGTGCTAGGGAAACCCATTAATGAGCATGGAATCACACAAAAAGCTTGGAGCTTGGAAAGCACAAAAGAAGGAGCTTGGCCGAGAGTCATCCATGGAGGAAAAGCTTGAATAAATTTTTGTGTTTTCATCGCATCGCAAATCCGATCAAAGTGAGTATTTCTGAAACTTTACTTTGATGTATATTCACATGTTTCATTGCTTAATTTGATCTTGGTTTGACCTAGAAAACCCAACACATACTATAAGTATCCAATCCTTTGTTCTGACGACGAAATTAAGGTGTCATTGCAAGCAAGTATAACAGATTGAGCACTAAAGTTATCATCATGATGAGTCTTCTAAAGCTCATGTTCTACTATTTGCTCAACTTCGGGCTCAGGCCCGAGGTTTCTCTATCCAATAAGTAACTTCTCAGCTTCTAGGACTATCCTGAGATTCATTCCCAATCTGGAAAATTAGAGCCGTTAAAGACATTATCGCCTATGATTATGTCCACAACGTTAATCTTCCAGCCATCTTGATTGCAATAGTCCAACTATCCAATCAATGATTTCAGATACACTCAAAATGTAATGGTTACTATAGTCCAACTATATGACCAACTACAAATGAAGTAGTGTCTTGTACAATCTAACTGTTCAATAAAAGCAATATTAATATTAGTCCAACTAAAATATTTATAACACGATAAATAAAATAAATGAGCGCGTATTGGCAAGTCTAAACGAAATGGAAAATTTAATATTTGCCTCCCATTATTTTTCGGCGAGCCTCTAACCCTCTGTAGAGTACTCGGGAAACCTAGTTTCCTAGTGGGCTAGGATCCGTTAAATAACACACAACCTTGACTTTGGCCAACAAGCTGTATGAAACTTAACTAGGTAGATCTCTAAGATCAATTGGATCTCATCAATTCCTAGATCCAGTATGTGGACCTCTAAGTCCGAAACATATTCCAATAGATGTAAATATATCCAATATATTCCTATCTTTTCCTCTGAATCAACTAAGCCTTGGCTTTGGCTCAATAAACTTAATGATTCCAGTTAGAGCGGGACCCATTGACAGTGGGAAAGTTTCGTAATCCACGTCGATGAACTACAAGTGACATTGACTTTGGCCAACAAATCACAACCGCCCAAGACATGTGATATAGAACAAAGCTTTGTGGTCCAAACACATCAGCGATGGACATTGATCTTGACTTTGGCCAACAAACAAATGCCAATCTTGGATCTTGAGAGAGAACCACTCAATGGAAGGAAAAACGCTTAATATTTGATGTGGGTTTTTGCGTAATTGGCAACCAAATTATTATCTTTGATTAGGTCTCATCATACACCCTTAAACATGCATTCTAAAAGCATAATAAGGTGCAAAATAAATTAATAATGATATGCGGATGGATATATAAAATAATTTGTTCCTAGAACAAATCTCTCCCTTTCCTCTCTCTCCCCGTTAACACTATTCATACTTCTACCCAATTACAAACACTAAAGAAACCTCATTTGCATTGAGGGGAATTGGTGAGAAGAGGAAATACAAAGAGAATAGAGATAAAGTTGGACACGCGGGTCCAATTTTAAATAATTCTAAATTTATTACAACAATTTCCAAAATTGCATCACCCTTCTAATATCCATCTGATATACATTATTCATACAATACATCCAAGTATTCACATAAGCATGTTATTCAATCAATCTAATCCAATTAATTAATCTTTGAATTAATACCATCCAATGTTCAAACAACAATTTGATTTGCGCGAGTCCAACTCGTTTAAGAATAAATACTACTCAAAGTACATATTCTTGAATTATATCGAACTATAAATTTTTAAATCCAATTTAAATTGTATCAAATACTAATTTATATTAAATTCCAAATTAAATAATTACACTTTAATAGTGCATTTAGACTTGGATTCCAAGCCAATTTTTCATGTTCATGGGTCTCAAAGGCCCAATTAGTATCCAATACTATTCAATTAAAAGTCCAATGGGCTTTTATTAATTCTTTAGGCATGGGCTTTGGCCATTATGGATCAACCCAAGATGCCAAGGCTCAATTAGGAATCACCCTATGCCAAAAATCAATTTAGGCCCATTAGGCCCAATAGTCATATTTGGACTTTATGGAAATGGTTTTAGGCCCAATTGGATCCAACCCAATTGTCTAAAACCAAACTTGGCCCAACCAAACCCAATGCCCAATTACAACAATTAAATTAATACATTTTTCCAATTACATATTAATTTAATTAAAGTGCAATTGACATAATTAATCAACTAATCTAATGTTTCCAAAATACTAATTAATCCAATTAATCATGCTCAACATTTCCAATTCATGTCCAACACAAATTGAAGCTAAGAAAAAAATTCTTCCTAACATGCTCCATTCACGACAATAAGTAAGAAATCAACATTCAATTTTGATTTCAATCTAATTAAATCAATAATCAACATTCAATTTCATGCAATTAACATATCAATTTGTTAAATTTTCAAAATCACCATGAATCTTCTAGGGCATATTTTCGGCCATGAGGTAGGAATTAGGGAAAATTAATCTAATCAATTTTACACAATTCCAAAGAAATACAAATCCAATTCAACATCATCCAAACACAACCAAACAATTAATTTAGGAAAATCAAGCTAAAATCAAGCTCCAAGCAAAAAATCCCAAATAAAGTCCATAAACCCTAAATCCAAATCAAGCTTAGATCTTACTCTCATACCATTGTTAGTGTTCCTAGAACATGCCAAGGATATTTAAGAGTGATTCGTGTGTGAATATTCAAAGAAATTACGGAAATACTTACAATAATGGATGAGATTTCAAAATTTTCATGGATGTGTAGAAGCTCCAAGCTTTAAATCGTGTTCCAAACTCTCGGGCGAGTTTCCCTATCACCTTAATTTAATCCTTGTAAGTGCTAGCTAAATGAAATTTTGCAACAAAACTTCAATGGAGGAGGAAGAAGCTCACGACAAGAGCAAAGGAAGAAGAAAGAGTTTTGCTATGAATAGTAACTCTATAATACTTCCAAAGTTGACTTAGTTTAAATACAAAGTTTGTGTGTTGAAATGGGTTTGAGTGTTTCAGAAGTTAAGCAAGCCTTACATTCAATAAATCAAATCCATAAATTAAGCTTCACCACTTCCATCAAATGTCCAACAAGTTGATGTAAGTGAAGTGGGTCCCACCACTTTTAAATTTCAAATTTAAGTCGGCTAATTCAACACCCAACTTCGCTCAGGCCCGGGTTCGTTTAATTCCAAATTAAACAAATTTACCGTTGCGACATAATTAAATCTAATTTAATTAAATAATTATGCCTCAGAAAATTATTACGAAAGTTGCTTACGAATTAATTCTAAATTAATTCGTTCGCCCGAATTAAAATCCAATTTTAATTCTGCTTTGAAATCTAATTTCAATTAATATACCTAATATATTATTTAATCGATTAATTCCAATTAATCGTTCTCTTTCTTCTATTTTAAATTTATCCCAGATAAATTCTTGCCGTAATTAATCATAGATTAATTTTCTCTCTCTCATAATTAATCCCAAATTAATTCTGTTCGAGTCAATGTCATCGGTGAATCTTCGGGAAGCGACCCAAGAGATCCCTGGATATGTTGGCAGTAAATGCGGTCATCGGACTATCTGAACACGTGCGTACCCGGTACCACGTTCTTACCGATTTATAAGACATGGTTGGCTTCTAGCAAAGCACCGTGCCTACCCAATTCTCCATAAATATTCTTTAAAGGAATATATAATCTTTATCAGACATAGTATACTAAGTATTGCGCATTACAATCCAGTAACGGATGTCACATGCTAGGCCTAGGGCTGGAATTATGTCTGCCCCGTACGAAGCATATATTGGATCACTGGCAACTAGTCTCTATAATCGGATAATCATGACCTAGTCATATTATCCCGATTACTACAGTACTTAAGAGTAATAGTTCTGTATCCTACGTGATCATCATCTCCATATGACTGAAGTGATACTTCCATAGTGACATCACACCCAATACACTAAGATTCTCAGTATACCCAGAAGAGGCGTACACAGAACCTATTAAGCTCCGGACGACCAAAACCAAAGCGTACTGATTGTCGCAAGTATTATCGATGTAAGTCTCAGGTTAAGACCAAATACACCTACCCTGATTCGGATTCTCATAGACACATAGTCATACTACCAATGGGATTCCGAGGGGTCTATCCCGAGCGAAGCTGATTTCGTTCCAACGGATAACAGAACCTCCTATCACACTTGCATAAGTATCCAATACTTAAATATATGAGAACTATATTGTTAAGCTTACATAACGCGCACAAGTGTAATACTAGTCTATTCCGCATTATCGATGTCCAGTCTCGATAATACTACGACTATGGATGTTTAATGATTAAACTATTCGTGGATTAATACTGTCTCATATCGTATTAATCCGGTACTAATCATAAGGACTTTTATCATTTATATATCCGAGTAATCCAATTACAAATGATAAAAGAGCAATTTCCTTTGTCACATAGTTAATTTTGTACAAGAACACCATGTTTTTTTCAAAATAGTGATGCTATGGGTCATAATTGTCCAACATCATGTTCTCTATACAGTGTTCATGTTCTTCTTTTAAACACATATTCTCATTTTCTAAAGTATGAAATTCTTCAACAAGAGATGTATGCTCATTTTCCACAATAATCAAATCATTTTCATGCTTGGCCTTTAGGTAAATATGCATTTCTTTCTAAGAGAATTATATTTATCACGTAAATCATTCAACATGTCAAGCAATTCATCACAATCAGAAATTTTATTTTCACAAACAATAATGTTTTCATTTTCCGATCCTTCTATATGACTTTCTATAGTCATGAATGCTAAATTACTAATTTCATCATTTGATAAGCAAGAATCAATTCATTCATTTAAATGATTATTTCCCTCATTTGTAAATCCTATCCATTATGCTTTTATCAATTACATTGTATAAAAATTTAAGAGTATTTTGAATTTACCGAAATTATTTTTCCGTCCATGATCTCTAAATATCCACCAATGTCGTCAGCAAGTAAAAATATGAGCATTCTCTTTTCCCAATATTTTAAGTATGTTCCATCATAAAATGACTGTCTATCGGGGGATGCACCTTCGGCGAAGTTTGTTATGTATCTTGTAGAGGCCTTTTGATCTATTCTCGGATGGTTAAGTCCTTTGTGAGAAGTCCAATCTATGATACCAATTGAAATTACCTACAAGCACTATCAAGTAACAACTATACCCAAGAGAGGGGGTGAATTGGGTACTTCAACAAATAATGCAGAATTAAAATCTTTTCAATATTAAGCTACTTATTTAGTAACTTTATCGATTATGTTTAGAATTCAATTTTCACAATTAATATATTTAACAATGAACAATAAATAAAATTTTGATTTTAATTGTCCAAAAAATGATTAACAATATTAATTTTAACAATGACAAGTTTAATATATGATATGAAAGAATAATATAAAACTTACAATAAATAAATGAGATAGAGATAGAGAAATTGACACCAGATTTATAGTACTTCGACTAACTCATTGCCTACGTCCACTACCTCTAAGACATGCTTGAAGCTTTCCACAATGTAAATGATTCCATACTTTACAACGAGAGTTTTTCCGGCACACTCCCAAACCTTTAGGATTTTCTTCCAAGGCTTCCTAAACCTTTTACAACAATTCCATCATTAAGAATACTCACCACTAGGGATGTAAATTTCGCCAGCAAACCAGCAAAAACTCGCCCGCTATGGGTAGGATTTGATAAATATTTAAGTGGGTTTGATAAATTAAAACAGAACCCGCTGCAAATTTAGTACATATTTAGTAATCACTAAAACCCGTTGATACCTGCATCGAGTATTCCCTACCCGCAAACTTAAATCAAATCACAAATCTAAAATGAATAAACGAGGGCTAGACCCAGTTTAACATGTGTTTTATATTTTTTAGGGTAAAAAAATCCTAAAAATCTAAAACACAAATCTAAAATCACGCTCTGCAGCCGTATTTATTATCTTCACAAAGATTTGAGATCAGAGAAAAGGTGTGTCTCCTTTTCTAAATCTACTCATAATTATTATTTAAATTTATTGTTTTTTCTATTTAATTTACTCTTATTTAGTTCAATTTCACTCAATATGGTCACAAAGTATCAAATCCACATTTGATTTCATTGATTCCTTATTGATCAGTAGTTACGTCACTTTCAATTTTTTTTTATCACTAAATTTTTTTTTTTGATTTTTTTTGGTAATGAATCAAGATATTGTCTTGTTTTATCTATAGTTCTAGTTATCAATTTTTTTAAGAAATAGATGTTGACGGCTGTTTTTCGTTTTAGGGGTAATTCGGGAAAAACCACTCCTTAAATAAACCTTTCCCAATTAGTGAATTTGTTTAGTTAGTTGAGGGTCAAAGCAAACTTGACAAAAGATAGAAACAACAGATAAGACAAAGGGTTTAACGTGGTTCGACGGAATGGATCCAACCTACGTCCACGAGGGCAAAGGGAATAAAATCTTTATTGGGAGCTCGGGTCTGACCGACCTGCTCTAACTCTCACTTATACCTAAGTTTTTTGCTCTCTTTTACAAGTTATAAGAACGTAAATAAAATTATCCAACCCCTTACAATGAGTTCTCAACCCCTTTTTATAGTGCGCCTAAAACCAATATTCCGCCAACTCGTAATGTCAGCCACGTTACCAAGTTATCATTGCGTAGGCTCTCTTCCCCAATCAACCTACAAGTAGTAACTCTATCGCCTGACATATCTACTCTCTGCCATCTGAACATCATTAATTCACCCTCTTTAGTAACTACTACACACTCTGCCCATTTGCCAACCTGTATTCCAACCACTCCAACTCAATTGCGTGTGTCAGTGGGAAAGCCTAAGGCTCTCTTCCATCCCATCAACCGCTGGCCTACTCCTATCTTATCAGTCATTGGGAAGCTCAAACTTTTGTTTAAGGCTTGCGTCATCCATCTAAGAAAATAATGCTGCAACTCCGACCCATATCCTCGGGTAAGTACATCAAAACAAGTAACATCCTTCCTTGCATCTACTGACAGGTCGGGTCGGTAGAATAGCCTTCACTTCCCCCTCATTATCTTCAAAGAGTCAAGCCGACATTAAGCTTCTCGGCCGCTTCAGTTACGGGCAAGTGGGAACATTGAGAAATAACTTCCCTTGATGACAAGCTGAACTGTTATGATTTACTTCTATCTTGTATCTTCTAGTGATCACATTCCTTATGTGTATGTGATTGTGCCTCTTTTGGCTTACTCCAAGTCTCATCCATTGTGTATCAAAGCCAAAATCGACATCCTCATCGGGTCGGTCTTCAAAGACAACTGATTCTGATCTACTGGTCGGTTCAGACACCTCTGGGTCTTGGGTTTGATCCCTCTACTTACCAAAACCCTTTGGCCCCTATCTT